>JARYZH020001594.1:0-25601 GCA_030021035.2 Notholithocarpus densiflorus | reverse complement strand
GTTTAACATTGCAGATCACTTCAAGGAATGCATCAAAATCTTACATGGAAATGGTGGATAACTCCTACCTTGGATGCTCTGATGAGGTAAAATTTCTCTTTTCATTCTCAAAACAAATCAAACTTTAGGCTTTGCTTACAAAAGGGTTGCTATATCAAGTGCTTTCCATTTTGTTTTTTTCTTTTTTCTTTTTTCTTTTTTTTTTTTTTTTTTTTTTTTTGAGAAATAAACACACAAACACAAGGGAGAGGGAAAGGGGTTCTAACACAAAAACACATCACAAATTCCACTCAAAAGCCATTGTAACTTTCCTTCAAATTTGATATGCCATTTTGTTCAGATTACCAAACTTATGGAAAGGGTTGAAGCTACATTCATCAAACATTTCTCCAATTCTAACCGCACCAAAGGCATGAAAGTCTTAAGACCCCAGGCAATGAGAGAGACATAGGACAACATTTTCCACTGGTAAGATCTTTTATTTAGTATGAATTAAACTTCTTAACAGTGAGTTGGGACCAATTCTGATATCAATTTCTTTCCCTTGAATTTGGTCTTTGTAAAAACTTCAGGTTTTTTGGCTGGCTGCTCTGTAGCTCTGATATTAGCCCTTATTTTAATTATTTGCGCACGTAATATCATGGATAAGCCAGAGGCAACAAAGTACATGGACACCATGTTTCCCCTTTATAGGTATATTTCTTCTTAAACTGAATTTCTAGGATTTTCTACTCTAGTATCATAATAAAGTATCATTTGTCCTAGAAGCTTAAACTAATAAACTAATAGAAAACGATGAATCTAATCATTATGTTAACATAACCGAACAAGAATTTCTAGTGTTAAGTTGTTTTAGCTGAATAAAAACAGATTCATGAGAAGAACACGACTGCCATTTCCAACAAAGGGGATATATAACTCTTTTGTTTCACATGTTGAACTCCCTGCAGCTTGTTTGGATTTATAGTTCTGCACATGATTATGTATGCTTCCAATATATACTTCTGGAGGCGATACCAGGTCAATTATTCCTTCATATTTGGATTCAAGCAAGGAACTGAGTTGGGGTATCAAGAAGTTCTCCTCCTCGGTTTTGGTCTTGCAGTGTTAGCACTAGCCATTGTGCTCTCAAACCTTGACATGGAGATGGATCAAAAAACAAAAGATTATGGAACATTCACCGAACTTCTGCCTTTGAACTTGGTTTTTGTAAGATTATTAAACTTAATTGATGATTTCCACATTTAACCTCTGAATATATAGGCAGAACCTAACCCTTTCTTTCTCTGCAGTTTGTGTTCATCATATTATTCTGCCCATTTAACATCATGTATCGCTCAAATCGTTTCTTCTTCCTTACATGTCTCTTTCACTGTATCTGTGCTCCTTTGTACAAGGTAAATATTGGTCAAGAACTCGTAATGCATAAGATTATTAAATAAAACTGGGGTGCTTGTGTATGAAGTATGAACATTTGTGAATTTCTTTCTATTGCAGCTGACACTCCCAGATTTCTTCTTGGCAGATCAGTTCACTAGCCAGGTTCGTAAATTGGTTCATGTTGTTTATCAATTGCGCAAGAATGATACTATAACTACTGCACATTTTACTATATAAAGCTACTAAATTATAAATTCATGTGTCAACTTTTGAAACACACACAAAAAAATCATTTACTCATTAATGTATCACCAATCACATTCATTAATCATTTTATTCTAATTTTTGTTGCAGGTGCAAGCCTTGAGAAGTTTTGAGTTCTACATTTGCTACTATGGTTGGGGCGACTTCCAGCACAGAGAGAACAGGTGTGAAGAAAGCAAAGTATAGAAAACTTTCCTTTTCATTGTTGCAGTAATTCCATACTGGTCTCGATTCGTTCAGGTACCAAGACATTTTTTTGACTTAATAAGTTTAGGGATAAAAAAAAGAAAAAAGAAATAAGGCACAATCATTATATTTATGGTATCATGTTGTAATTGGTGTATGCTAAAAGTGGTGTCAATGGTAAAATAATGTAAAAGTGATATTACACCAATTTTAACTTGACATCTAACTATCTATGAGAGTTTTGAAAAGTTTTATGAAAACCTTTTGTGTCTCAAATATGAGTCCAAATCTTCTGTCCCACTTTTCCTGCTCTACTATATACTCTACAAATAAAAACATGACACATGTTCATTTAATTTAGGTTATTTATTTATTTATTTTAGGAAATTGAAATAATATAAGGCCTAAATTTAGTATTTAATAAATTAGATAGACATGTGGCATGTTTTTATTTGTGGAGTATATAGTGAAGCAGGAAAAGTGAGATAGAAAATTTGGACTCCTCAAATATTGCTCTTCTTCTTATGCTGCTACAAGTTGAATGATAATTGCTTGATGGACATACTTAATTCCCTTTTCGCTTTTAGTGTCTCAGGCGCCTGTATGAAGAGAGAGATCCTATGCAAGGATATAATGGCATTAAATATTTTCTGACTATTGTGGCTGTTATCTTGAGGACTGCTTATAGTCTTGATAAGGTAATGGGTTGGAAAACATTAGCCGGGATTTTCTCAGCCATTGCAGCAATTGTTGCTACATACTGGGACCTTGTTATAGATTGGGGGCTTCTTCAACGTCGATCTAAGAACCGTTGGTTGAGAGACAAGCTATTAGTCCCTCACAAAAGTGTATATTTTGGAGCAATGGTAAGAGAAAAAAATAACTGTAACATCTAAATAGCTTTTGATAGTTGTTATTTATTTTGAAAACTTAAAATAAACATAAAATATGCTCAAAGATATACATTAATCATTAATCATCTCAAACCCATCTGTCTCGTGTCTGTGTCAGTGTTCGTGACTCCATGTGCATGCTTCTTAGCTTTTATCAACATCTAACACAGTAACACTACTAATTTTAACTTCATGACCATGAAGGTGTTGAATGTGTTGCTGAGGTTTGCATCGATGCAGACTGTATTGGGTTTCCAAGTGTCTTTCTTACATAAAAATTCCTTAATAGCCATTGTAGCTAGCCTAGAGATCATTCGTCGTGGCATATGGAATTTCTTCAGGTAACAAAGATTTTATTAAGTAGTACAAAAATTTCCTTAATTTTTGTGATAAACATAAATTTTTAAGCATAATTGCTCAGATTGGAGAATGAACATTTGAACAATGTTGGCAAGTACCGAGCTTTCAAGTCTGTGCCACTACCCCTTCAACTATGACGAAGATGAAGATAAAGATGAAAAGGTTGTTTCAACTTCCTACATAAATAGGAGTAATATATTATATATAAGATCAAGGAAAATGAGAAAAGTTCAAATTATTCTAAAAACTACAACAAAATTTTTTTTTTTCATGGGAGTTGTTGACAATTGAGATGGAGGTGCATTAATTTCTTTGTGAAGGCAGTCCATGACCATGACAGTCTCACATGATGTATTTATGTTGATAATTTCAATTTTTATGTTACTTTTTCCTGAATAATAATAGATTTTAATCTTTCATTACAAGAACGCATAATTATTGAAGTTTATCTAACCTTATAAAACAAGTTGTAACAAAAATTTTGCTTTTGTTACTAAGGTTGTTCTACACTACTATCAATGCATGCTTCCCTCAACACACTATGCTTATCTATAGGTCGATCTGGGTCAAGTTTGTGCCCAACGTAGACTCAATCTGACCACTTCGGAAAGGGAAAATCATAACCCGCAACTAACCCAAAATGAGTGTTAGATCTACCAGTTCGGGTCTTATCAGGTGTCAAATCTACATTTTTGAAGAAGAGTGTGTTTCACTCTTGCTTATTTGATTTTTTTTTTTTTTCAATTTTTATTCCAATAATCTAATTTTTAATTTTTTAAAAATATGTTAAAATAAGCTAATTTTTAGCTTTTTGCCACAAATTTAATCTAAAAGTTACTAAAAAATAAAAATTATATCTTTTGATAAACACTATGCAAATAATCCATTTCCAAATACATGAATAATGAAAAAAAAAAAATAGAAACAAAAGAATCTTATAATGTGATTTTGTTAAAATTATGGTTAAGTGATTAAATATAACTTATCATGATGTCAAAGAAAATAGGTTTTGAGTTCAATCATTCTCATTTATAATTTTAAAAATTCAACATTCAACTCTATTTATTAAGGGAGAGTTTAAGCTTCACACATGATGGAAAGTGTTAGAATTATGGTTGTCATAAAATTCACAATTTCCTAATATTTTAATCCACAAAATGGAAAATATCTAAGTTCAGTTCTTATTCTCCCATTCTGAAATCTTGCATTTCCTTTAATGCCACACATGGTACCAAATTAATTTCTGATACCTATGTAAACAAGACAATTATATTCATAATTCATTACAAGCCACCTCCTCACACAGCACGTCTCATCCAAACCAGCTCATAAAACTTGAAATTTTGTGTTTACAAATACATTGAGGGCTTTGGTAATTTTTATTTTATTTTTTAACACTCACCAATAAAGAAAAATTAAAGTGTTTCACCATGACTTGCAAATGATGTGAACTTTAAAGTGAAAACGAGAACAAAAATTCTTAGTCATGTTCTTATATTTGCAGACTGTATGAGCATGGTGCAATTTAAGTTCTTTCTTTGCTTGTTCATTGTTGCTTTTGCTTGTTTTGACAAATGACAAGTTACAAGTGGAGAAGAGGCAAGAGAACATGTTGGCTTCATGAATAAAAAGCTGTTTTTATTTATTAGGGGAAAAAATAGCTCCTTCATTTATTAGGCAAGACTACTTAGGTAGTCTAAATTAGGGGATGATGATTCCAACTAAATTTAAGGCCAAAATATCATTTTGTTCCTAATATTTTGAGGTTATTGACAATTTTGTTTATATATTTTGGTTGCAATCATTGGTCCATGTTATTTTCAACTTGCAGTTAATTTGGTCCCCACTGTCAATTCACTAATGGAAAAAAATTTTTTTTTTTTTTTTTTTTTGAGAAATAATTACAACATGCTGCTAACCCCGCAGCTCGAACCATTTCTTCCCACCTAGAGCCCCAAGCACTTTGTATATGGGAATGTGCCAATTCAGCTACAAGGCCTTTGGTATTCACTAATGGAAATTGACTACAAATTAAAAATAATAATGACCAAATTAACTGCTATCAAAATGTAGGGACCAAATTAATTGCTATCAAAATGTAAGGACTACCTCCTCAGTCCTCACACAGTCCCCTCCAAACTCACCCAACCAGAACCCAGCTGAACAAACACCACCAAAAAAAAACCCAAAAATGCTGCCCCAATCAAACCAAGGCCCAAACTCACTACCCAAACTTAAACCTCATGGCCCAAATACATGGTCCAATCAAATACAGCCCAAGAACCAACCCCATCACTCGCACTAACCAAAGCCTGACAACATAGTGCATGACAATGACTATGGGGATGTTGTAATACGTGAATTCCCATTATCCACTAGGGCCTCACAGTCATTGTGAAGCAGTATATTGTCAAGCATGAGCTTGGGGTCACACTGATGCCTGCAAAATTGCTATTCACACTCTATTGTTGGTATGTTACTCTGTTACTTGTACTAACGGGGAAAACAATGTCCTAGCTCACTCAATTGATAAATGGGCTGTCCTTCGTAATTTGAAGAGAACTGTTCCCATCCCCTCCCAATAAAAAAGAGTCTTCCCACATGCAGTTGGATCAACTCCCCAAGGTAAAGTTTGCCAACATTGGGACACATTAAACATAAGGTACTAATCTCTGGTCAAGCAAAACTTAGTCATGATCTTTCAAATAAGTCTGATTGCACTGTCCTTTTTCATAGGTGGGGTTCAAACCACATTCACCACTGTTCTATCACTTGAACCCCCAAGTTGATTTCGCTCTCACCATAAATCAAGGTATTTTATGAATTTTCTTGCATTCTCTTCGAATCATAACATCCATCTACAAAACAGTTATTGATTTGCAAAACCTTTGAAAAAGGACACGTAAAACATGAAAGAACCCCTCACCGAACAAAGTTCGATAAATTTAAACAGCCATATGGAAGCACAGTAGAATACTAAAAAAAAATTCCTGCCTTTATACGCGCAAATAGGATCCCAACCCCAGGTAGGAAAAGGTGCTTGGCAGATCATTCTTAAATCCCAATGGCCAAGATTTTTGAAGAAAAAACCATGTTAAAAATGCATAACTAGACAATCACAACAAGCACTTCCTCATCATCACAATCAACAAAAGCATCAATCCAAATTTACCAGATAACATTAATTTGAGATCATGATCTATGCAAAGAAAACATAAAAAAGCACTAATGCACAGTCCAATTTCCTGAATATCTAAGAACTTTGCAGTTGACCAGTAGAATAACCTTTATATAATTTCATTTTCAACTTTTCATATATAAGAAAACCTCATGAGCACAATCTGTCAGTCTGTGCTGCACACAGCATGCATTCAAATATGCAAGCTTAATTTCAACCTAAAAACGAGAATATCAAAAGGGGGAGTTTTTTCATTAAAAAAAAATGTACTGATAAAACCTGAGAAATTCGGAACAGACTGAAAAATCTATCTTACAATTGTAATCTAGATAATTCTAGAACAGTACCCTGGACAGCATCAGTAAAACATGATGCAGGAAATGGCAGGAAATGAGGACATCAACTTATCAAACTTTGAAAATCAATAGCAAATTTATATGAAACAAAATACAGTATTACTGAAGAAAAATACTGATTATACCCCATTGTTAACACAGGTCAAATAACCAATTTGAAGCAAACAAATAAAATTGAAGCAATGCAAGGAACACTAATCTATGGCAAAAGACCAGGAATTTGTTCAGGGTGAGGATTCACATGGAAAGCATTAGCCATATGGGCATGGTTAAAATACTAATCTCTACTAAGCGAAAATATAATATTCAACCAGGTTGCCTAAACGTCTGCATAGACACAATAAAAGCATCAAGAAACAGGTGAAGTGTGTTAAAAATACAAAATAAATGTCCACATCAAGCAAAGATATTGATCTTACACCCATTGTTAACACGTGTTGACTTAGCAGTTGTGAACAAGCATGTTGAACTGAAATGGTACAATGGACACACAACTCCCACATAAAGGGAAGGATCAAGAAAGGTTCCAACACACTAAAATACAAAATAGTCTCCACTAACAAGTAGGGTAAGTCTGCACTCACGGAAAGAATTAGACACCGTATGAGCATGGTTAAAGTACTAAACATCTAAACAACTAACAGTAAATCAAGAAATTGCACAACAACATGCCAACGAACATTAGAAGGGCATCAAGTAAGAAACATTTGAAGCGTGTCTAAGCATGGAATAGGGAAATTTATGGACAAGCCATGGAAAGGGAAAACCTTTACAATTCCTTAGGTGTGTACCTCAATAGTGTTGCCTGGTCTTCTTTACGAGGAGAACAAGGTTTGAATCCCGCTCCCCAACTTGTTGTAACAATTAAATTATAGTAAAATAAATAAATAAATAATCATCAATTAAATTCAACCAAGACCAATGCAACACAAAAGGTGTCATCTAAGAAACTGTACTTAAGTTTTGCTCTCATGGAAATTGATTCACCAAAATGTACTTACCCAACAAAACCTAGTAGTAACACCGTTTTCATTATCTACTCGAAAATACCAACATAATGAGAAACATAATCAACAAAGTGAAGTTAAATAAAAACACTTCCATTTATCAGGACTTCCTTAATTGCCTCAAATCATGTCTTTTGAGTTCTAAAACAGAATCAAAAAGGCAACTAACCCCATCAAATTATCAATTAGAAGCGGTTTCTTTCTCTTTCGACCATTACCAACACCCGAAAAATCATAAATTTGTAAATACCAACATCAGAACATAATCAACAAAGAAAAAAGTTGGCTAAAAAAACACTTCCCATTTATCAAGATTTCCTTAATTGCCTCTAACCAGGCCTCCATATCCCGAACAAAAAACTCCGAAAAATCACGTCTTTTGTACTTTTATCACCGCGGCTCATACCGCACAAAATAGCAGCCAAAAAAAAACTACTAAATTTTGAGTTCTAAAACAGAATCAAAGAGCAAACTAACCTCATCAAATTATATCAATTAGAAGCAACTTCTACTTTCTCTTTCTCTTTCTCTTTCTCTTTCTCGTTCTCCAATTCCTTGATGACTTCTTCCTTGGCCTTCTTCTCGGCTCGGATTATCGGCTCGTAGTAATCGGCGTGAGCTTCCATACACCTGGTCAACGCGGTGGTGATCTCGGCGCACTTGTCCACAATGTCCTCCTTGCTCTTCTCCGCCTCTTCGATGCACTTCTCCCAAGCTACGAAGCTGTCCTTGCACCCACCGCCTTTCATGAACACGCAAAATCCACACTCTCCTTCTTCTTCGTCTTCGTCTCCTTCATCTCCATCTCCTCCTTCGTCTTTGTTTTCGACATTATCAGAATCCTTCGTCGCCGATTGACTCGAATCTTCCAGAGCTTTCTCTTTGTCTTTCTCTTGGCTTAGGGTTTTGGGGGTTTTGGAATCGGAATCGGACATTTTAGGGTTAGGTGAGTTAGAATCGGAGGGAATCGGTGAGTTGGGAGACGAGTCAACGTTGGTGTGAGTTTGTTGTTGTTGTTGATCGCTAGGGATTGATGAGGAAACGCCTCCCATGGCTTCTTGCTTTTGCTTAAACCTCCTAAAAACCCCCCTTCCAAATATGCTTTTTTTATTTTTAATATAATACTACTATTTTTTCAAAAGCTCATATTTATATAATTTTTTCTTTTCAAACTCAAAATCTTTTTTCAATTACTATTTTTTAGTAAATCTTTATATATATATATATATAAATGTATGTATATAATTAAAAAACTTGAACTCCTATTTTTATTTTGCATCAATAAAAAGTTTCTAGCAAAAAGTTAGATAAATTATTCCCAAACCAAAAAATCTGTATGTTTATCTTATCTTCAGTTGGGTCAAATAAGTTGGATTAAGTATGGAGTTTGTCTAACAATAAACATCTAAAACTAAAATACTACTAGTATTTAATGGCTAATAAGTGTTAAGAGTCTTGTAATTCAAGTTGTTTGTCTGATATATTTTAGTGTTTTTATTTTTTTATTTATAGAAATTAGTTTTTAAATAAATAAATAAGATATTTTAGTAATTTATATTGATAATTAGGTCATTCAGCCACCTACTATAAAAGTATAAAACCCAAACCCTTTTAAACCTTAGCAAATTTAAAAGTGTGAACCCAAATCCACCGTAAACCCTTTTTAGAAAATCCCCAATTCTTACTATTTGAGTTATATAAAAAAAAAAAAATCATCACTGGTTTCCCAAGAAAAAGAAAAAAATTCATCACCAGTTCACCACTAAAGCTACATTCAATAAATTTTATTTAGAATTTTAGTTTTAAAAGGAAAGTGCAATTTGTATCATGGTCAGTAAAAAAAAAGTGCAATTCCCTCAGACTAAAATTGTATGGAAAAAATAGATATGTTTTCTGATTTAAATAAATAAATAAAAAGAGTCCCACTGAAATAAATAAATTTAATGGACAACTAGTAGAAATTTATTTGAGAGAGCCATTTAAAACGTGGTTTGTTCAGAGCGTCACGCAAGACTGTTTTTTCTTGAGGCTTAAGCCATTACACGTGGTTTGATTCTAGCCGTTCAATTTTGGGGCCAACAAACATGGGCCGTCGAATTCCAGCCCAATTCCATTTCCCATCACGTAAGGCCTGCTAGACCTCATGAAATCATCATCCTCAAAGCAATGGCATGGAATTTGCCTCATGAGTCATGACCTTGGTGCTCTATAAATGGATGTATCCAAAATTTTGATGTGATGCTTAAGAGACTGTTTATGTGTTTTAGTGCAATGGATCTAAACTGTACATGTGGGTACAATACTCTAGTACACTGACCAATTCATGTGTCATCATTTTAATGGGTTCAGTGCACTAGAGCACTGGACGCAAGTCAAGTCTTTTATAATAATATGTTTTAGTTGCGTGATATTAATTAAAAATTTGTTGGATAAATTCAAATTTTGATTACGCTTAGTCTAGAAATTTGAAAGGGGAAAAAAATTGCAAAAAGTGAGGGAAGGGAAGGGGGATTCAAATCCTAGTTTTTCTCATAAGAGAGACTAGACTAGGTCATTGAGTTACATAACTCTTGTTATTTGTCCAATACTTAATAATGAAGATCTTCTCTATCGAGCTTGGGTATTATATCTATATGATCAAATGCAAGAGCATAATCTACGACATATCCATTGGATTAGCCCTCTCTCTCATGTATATATCTGTTATGTGCTTGAGTATGTGTGTGACAATTTGAGCCTATTAAGCAAAAGCAAATGATGATTTGCAACTAATGGTAGGTTTTACTAATTAATTTAATCTATAACAGTTTTATTGTGTATCCAATTTGGATTTCAGAGTGCTTCAAATTTATCAACACCTAATACAATTTGTATGTGTTTCTATTGTTGAAGAAGTGGTTTTGCACCTTTTAACTGTTTGAATAGCTAGGAAGTTAGTTTTGCAAGAAAAGAGCAGAATGTTGTCGCCCACAATTTAGTTCAATGGGCTTTCTTTTGTATAGATCAGGGCCCATTTCCATCTTCTATGCCCTTATTAGTTGAGTTTGGGCTTTGTAATCTTAGTTTTTTGAAATGATAGTATTTATTCAAAAATAAAAAACATGCACCATGACAATGGAATGGAATTTTATACTAATGAATAGAACTTGTGTGTGCATTCTCTGTGCTACAGGCCTTGTGATGAATCTTAACAACTTTGAAGCATTTTCTTAACCATAAGAGTACGGGATATGAAATTTTCTTAATTATCTTTTCAAGGTCATCAAAGAATGAAGTGACTTAACTTTTTTTTTTTTTTAGAGAAAGAAGTGACTTAACTTCTCAGCAAAAAAAGAAGTAACTTAACGTGAGCTAGTCCAGCATTCAGATTGGCTAAGAATCATAGATCATACTGGCTTTTATGGCTTGTTCCTCCTCCAAGTTGACCAGCATATATGATGGGCTTTTTGCCCACCATGGAAGGTGGAAGGTTTGCTGTGTACATATCGAGATATCAAAGACTTTATGAAGCTTATCAAGACTAGAGATCATCCTCAAAGCAAGGTGTTTGTATCATAGCCTTGGTGCACAATTGTGTGTTTATTTGTGTTGATGCTCAATCATTCTTGTCATCATCGTCGTCGTCATCATCATCATCATTGTCAGTCTCATAATAACTGAAAGGAAGTGGGACTGACTTGAATGCACGGTACTTGCCCACATTGTTTAAGTGCTCATTTTCCAACCTGATTGAATAAACAACCCAAGGTTCAAGCACACACTATTATTAATTTCTGCTGTAACATGTGGCTAGAGGACTAATAAATCTAATATGTGCAGTCATCATATGTTGCACAAAATCTTGACAGACTGATAGAGTAGACATTTGCTTAATAGGTTTTGAAACCACTACTCACTCTCCATCCTATTCTTACAGAGAGAGGAGTTGCAATTTGAGCTCAAATTTACTGGAAAAATAGTGGTTTATTCAATCTCTTTGCTTTAATGATCACAATTCTTATTTGTGTTTTGTGCCTGATGCAACAAGAATTGGCAGGATTTTAGAAGAACTGTAGAACAAAAGCATACCCAACAAGCATGAATCCTGATTTAAGAAAAAGGCACAATACCTGAAGAAGCTCCAAATGCCACGACGGATAATCTCTAGGCAGGAAAAGATGGTTATTATGGTCATCTTATGAAGGGAACGCAATCTGAATTCTAACACCAATTGCATCCACGCAAATCTCAGTACTATATTCAAGACCTGCAATGAAAGCCCACAAACAAATTGGATTAATAGGACAAATAATTTTCATGTCTCTCACAGCCAGTCACTGAACAATACCATAGCTGCAAAGTAGACACTCTTGTGTGAAACTACAAGTTTATCTCTCAAATATTTGTTCTTTGATTGCCTTCGCAGAAGCCCCCAGTCTATGACAATATCCCAGTACGTATTTATTAGTGCTGCAACAGAGGAGCTGACTAAAGCTAACACCATCCAGGTCATTCCCTTCTTTAGTTCAAAAGCTGTCCTAATAATAACTGCAACAATGGTCGAGAAGTACTTCAAACCATTGTACACATGCATTGCATCTTTGTCTTCACACAACCGACGAATGCACTACAAATTAACAAATACTGTCCATCAGTATGCTTAACTTTTTTTTTGAATGCTTAAATGTTTACTAAAAGATTTGTTTTACTTTTGTTAAAAGAAGGATGAGTATTTAGTCCTGCAATGGAGATAGATGCATGACCACAGTAGGAAATTGGATGTGGAGCAAATGCAGTGTCTGAATGGATCATATTTTGCAAGCTCATTCCTAACAAGGGGAGCAAAATCCTCTTAATGTTCTCCATGATCTCTGTTTGTGAGTCACTAGAAATGAAATGATACATGCTTAAATGGAAAAATGATAAATGCAATTATAATTGCAACACCTTTTTAGTATAAATCTGGACAGTCGGATGGTAGAAATCAATGCAATATGTGGATGAACCAAAGGTCAAGTGTAGTGCTAGCCAAACAGCAAGCCAGCCACTGTTAAGGATAGCAAAAACTCATTTTTGAAACGCATGACACAAAGGTAGTTTTAGTGGTGCTAGCTGAACAGAGACATGAGCACGCTGTGTCGATTCATGGCATTTCTGTATTCAGAAATTCTCATCTGATCTAGTCAGAGAATCACCCAAGCATGCCAGGGATGAATAGTGTTGAAAGGAACACTGTGGACCTTAGTTAAGCTTAGAATTATGGGTTTCCATCTCATATACAATTCCACCATGCATCATAATTAGTATACTTAAAAGTCAAAACACACAAAAAAGAACAGGTTTATTTATACCTGTAGGAACCGCAGCCAATACGGTATTACAGCAACAATGAAATAGAAGGTATTGTAGACACCATGACTAAGACACTTGCTTTGCCTCCTTGAGTATTCTCCCAAACTATAGTAGCAAATGTATAACTCAAAACTCCGAAAGGCCGGGACCTGAGGTCAAACAGCAGCAAACAGCATAACAATAATACAAAGTCATAGATCCTTTAGTTATTGCAGCCATTAAAATGAATGAGAATATCAAACCTGGCTTGTAAGCTGGTCTGCCAAGAAAAAATCTGGTAGAGTAACCTGCAAAGAAAGATGATAAAAAATGGTATCTAATTCATCTTAACAATGTTATCTAGTTATTGACATTCCATTACCGGGTAGAGAGGAGCACAGATACAGCGGAAAATACATTTAATGAAGAAGAAACGACTTGAACGGTATAGAATGTTAAGAGGGCAGAAGGTGATGAGAAGCACAAACTGCACACAGAAAGATTGTAGTTAATATGGGAGTTTTAAAATTTATGCATGGCAAAATGCTAAACTTCAGTGAGAAAAGAAAATAAGCAATATCAGCAGTTAAATGACACTCAAGTTTAAAGCACTCTAGAAGGGAAAAATTTTCTACTTTAAAAATCTTACAATAACCAACACCAGAGGAACCAGTTCAGTGATTGTCTTGTAGTCTCGAGTACTTGAGTCTGTGTCCAGCTGCAAGTTTGCTAGGAAACCGGCTGATGCAAGTACTGCAAGACCAGTGCTGAGGAGAAAAACTTCTCGATAGCCCAACTCAGTTCCTCGCTTGAAACCAAATATAAATGGATAGTTGACCCGATAACGTCTCCAGAAGTATATGTTGGTTGCATACATGAGCATATGTAGCACAATATATGCAAATAAACTGCAATGAAATTAGCTTGTGTCAAAGAGGAAACAAAGGCTGAACCATAAAGTTGGAAGGGTGCTTTATAAGTGCAAACTCATGGATAAGTAAATAGAAGTTTCAGGAAGGTCCTTGGTTACGTGTATAGTGGGAAAATGTTTTCCATATACTGGGTGCCCTCCTCCTTATCCATAAGATTATGAGCTTCTATTCTTAAAACAATGGCAACCAAAAGAGCAATTGAACAACCCAAAAAGAAACCTACAATTATCAAGACAAAATAGAGGTTGATTAATGCAGGCATCAGAACCACAGCTACAAGTTATCCTCACAAAAGCATTGAAAATAACAAAATGTGAAGGCCATGGTATAAAGAATTGAAGCAATTTAGGTTGAATTAGTTCTGATAATTGATTAGTGGAAGAAAAAAAAAAGAGTGTTTATCATGTACCTGAAAAAAATGTTACTCTATGCCTTTCTCTTTTAGCTTTTGGTCTCAATAACTTCATACCTTCTCTACGATTTGATTTTGAAAAGTTCTTGATGAATGTAGTCTCCACCCTCTCCAGGAGACCAGTAACCTACAATTAAAAAAGTGATCCAACTAGTTCACAGTAAAATATGGTTAAAAGAATATGATTTGACTGTCTATGGTATCGCTCCAAGACACTAGTTAACATATTTGGCACCTTCAATATGGTCATAGTCTGAGTCAAAGTAATTAAGTATTTGAACTTTTGAATGTGGATGCAGATAGATAAACAGTATTTGTGCAAGATATTCTAACCCATGGTAAACCAACATGTAGCAATTTGTTTCTCTAAAGCATTCCATTATAAACGGTCTTTCGAAGAATATAAAAGTTTCATGTTGGTTGTGTTCATATTTTGCCCCCACCTGGAACCAATCTATGTTTAACCAAAATTGAGGTTGCTTGCAAGACCAAAATCAGGGGAACCTCTGCATTCATTAATTCAATGTATTTATAGGTAAGTTCATTATTATTTTTTAATATCTAATAATTAAGAATAGGCAAAAAACTTAAATCTAAGAAACCATTAATGCAGACAGGGAGCAAATATAAAGAGACTATCCCTAGTTATGTAATCAAGGAATTTTATGTGTTTTTCAAACCCAACCATCTCAGATTTGATGAGTTCTCTGAGAAATTTTGTTTATTATACTAGACTCTGATGAATTTTATTGAATGATTACTCTCCAAGCCTGGCTTGGATTGTCAAATGTGCTTTTGATATTGTCATTTCAACGAATTTTGGAATATCTGTGGCATATGCACTTTTCATAATACGTTATACATGCATATATATAATCCTATGTATGATTCACCAATATTATGATTGAACATAAATAGATAAAAGAAACCTCATCAGAATTGCCAAGGTAAGAGTCATCCACTATTCTCATGTATAATCTGGCAGCTCTCCTTGATGTGATCTACATAAGTTAAACATTTCTCATTAGAATACTATTATATCGAAATGAAATTTCTATAATTTTTATTTGGCTAACTTATATAAGAGTATGCAACTCAGGAATTTAAAGAACAATATACTTGTTAAGCGCGCATCTGACCTTTTCATACTTTTTCATGATCTTGGAAAATGCTGCAAGATTCATAAAGCTGGTCCATCCATTTGCAAAAGTGAATAAGCACAAAATAATTAAATGACATAAAAAGCAAGACCTTGTCTTATGCAGATTGCAGACACCCATTTACAGTTTATCACCTGTAGTGCTTTAGTAGACTGAGCTTGTGGTAAAATTCAACGAACACATGTCTTAGTCGTTCTTCAACTTTTCTCAGCTCCTCTTTATTAAAACTCAAGTCCTCTTCTTTGGAATCCTTGAAAACGCCTTTTATGGTTGAAATTGGAGATTCAAGCGTATTGTTAATCTTCACGTGCTCAAGAATTTTTAGGGGATCTTCTTTGTAGTCATCCTTGTTCACCTCCTCCCTGTGATCACAACCACAACCGGCTGTGCTAACTGAATTGACTTCTGGACCAGCAGTAGACTCTTCTTGTTGATGATCATCATTCGTATCTACTTCAGGTATCAAACCCACATAATCCCTTCCTGCACATTTGGTGAGCAATCATATATTTGAAGGATGAATAGATACTTCAAGCAGATGATTATTACTTAAATGAACTCAAAGACTCATATCCATATGCCTCATTCCTACACGATTGGCAGTAAATCATGTAATAGATATAACATGGCCTCCATTCTTCAATCAAGCTACCTATGACTTGATTCCAAAACTAGTGGACCAGTTTTGTAGGATGTGGAGCAAACAATAAAGAACCAACAAGCTGCTTATTAAATATCCTGAATAAAGTACATTCCAAAGCTCTTGTGACCTAGTTAAACTTGTATACTAATTTCACTGCTTCCTGAAAATGGACAGAGTATTACTTGTCAAAAATACTCTAAAAACCTTCCCAAATTATTATACAATTACCACTTAAAGCTTGATAGCATTCTTTAAATGATATGAGGTGATGAAAAGTTGCAAATGCATTTCATTTTTGTACTAGGGTGCAATGGCAAGATTCTTCCACCAAAAGCGACCAGTCACAAGTTCAAGCTAGAAATCAGCCTCTACAAAAAAGAGTGGTGGTTAAGGCTACCTACCAATCACTTGATCACCTCTCCTAGACCCCTCAAAGCTTATGCATTGAGTAAAACCTTTTTTTATTTTTTTAAGTTACAGTGTTACACATGCACCCAATAAGTCTTGAACATATGACCAGAGGCTCCAATTGTATTAAGTGTCATTCTACAATCTTCTACCATTGTTATAATTACCCACTTGGATGCATGTATTCCTTATATATATCTATGCACAAAAGTTCAAAACATATCATATGATCTTTCTTTAGTCCTGCATTTACCTGGATTCCTGTCTCTGCTGCAAGTAGTGCTTGTTGGGGGCATCTTCGAAGAGACATTGGAAAGATAACATCTCTTAAGACTAGAGCCATTGAGATCAGGGTTTTCCACCTTTACCCGCAATGCAATGAAAGCATCCATTTGTTTATTCAAGACAGCAGCTTCATGCATCAGTGCCTCCACCTTGTCCTTGTAAAAAGTACAGACCTTGTTGAGCTCTTCATCAAGTTTTCTAAAAAACATTACCTCAACCTCTCCTCCTTCTTCAGACTGCCTTAGGAACTTGGTCTTGTAAATCTGTCCGGAACCATCATGCTGCAATGTGTTAACATCTATAACTTGGTCCTCGATATCTCCCTTACTCGGAAGATTGCTAGCTTCTTTGTGTAGACCACTTAAGGTTTTGTCCAATGTTGGTTTCTTCTGTAAGGCCTTATTGTGTGTTGCAGGATGCTTAGTCTGCTTGTAACCCCTCACCTCTCTTAGTATTCTTTTTAGTCCATTATAATCCATATAGGCTTCTGTCCACTCCGACACCATTTGTTTCTTGAACTCTTTCCCAAACTTCATCTTGACCCTTCTATGTTAGTATAGTTTATATATTCTTTTCTCCTTTCACAAGACTTATTTTATAATCTCTCTTGTAAACTACCAAAAACCGCTTTAAGCTAAACAAGTTACAAAATGAGAATCAGAGTATAGTCCTTCATAATAAAAATCTGGGAATTTAGAAGTGTTACTAGCGTATCAGCAAGAACATAAAAAAAGTGTACAATCTAACCAAAGAAGAAAAATAAATAATTGCACAAACAAAGAACAAGTAGAATCTAGCCAAAGCTAAAATGGGTAGAATTCACTTCTAAGTTCTAACATCAATATAAACATATATAAATGTCAATCAAATTCAATAATTACAATAAGTGGGGGTGGAGGATTCGAACTGGGTTCTAGGATACCAAACAATGGCACTGAACTACAAGGCTCTTAGCATATATAAATGGCAATCAAGAATTCATAAATAATCACTAATAGTTTTTTTTTTTTTAAACATAGGTAGATAATGGGGAGAGAGATGTGGGGTTCAAACCACAAACATGAAATACTACAAAGATTACCATTACCACTAGTTTATCTCATGTACCCACTAATAGTTATCAAAAATATACAATTGTTTATAGTTTTATAAACACCAATGCAAGAATTGAAATGTAGACATGTTGAACACTAAATCATCAAAGAAACCAAGAAAGTCAGATAGATAGAATGCAACAGTACCTTTTTTTACAGCTGGGTATTTCTTGTTTTTTGGTGATGTCTTCTCTACAAAGAAAGCATATTTGAAAACTGAAAGGTCTCAGTCTCAGTTCTTATGTGTCCATTTATACAGAGTGTACACACACACACACCACTGCTACATTGCTTACCAAGTCCAGTTACTTTGTCTCCACCAATCAGCCACTTGGTTTCTGCATTGGGTCAATACCACTTTGCATATGATTGGTTAGTACAGATTGCACTCTGTGGCCTAGGGAGCAGTGTATTTGGTCTTTGTAGTTTTTGCTTTGCGGTGGAGCACTGCATGATCCACCAATAGTGTGACACGTGTCCTTCTTCAAGGTTAGCTTGGAATTTGAGACGTTTATATATACGTAACGTAACTGACTCCTGCAATTTTTGACGCAAATTCTTTTACGTGCATTATTATAAGTCAGTTGGTATTATTTTCAGCCGTTGATTAAACATTCTTTGCCTGATCTTATTTGACATGAAGCCTTTTAGAGGCCTTGCGTATTGAGCTGGGATGCTATATGATCAAGTGGGAGATCAGTGTATGCCAAGAAGCTCGGAACTTAAATAACACTTCTTGATGCGTTCAAAGTGGGATATCGTGTATAAATCGAAATATCCAATTGTCAAAACCATCCAAAGGCAGTGCATGATGAATTTTCCAACTATGTTATCTAAAAACAAAAATGTAAATTGCAAATGACACCCCTAAAATTTAGTTTAGATTTTACACCTTAAAGTTTCAAAATTTAGATTTTACTCTTTAAAATTTAGGAATGTTTGGATTTTACTCCCTAATATTTCAAAATTTGGATTTTACTCCTTAAATTTTAGGGATTCTTGGAATTTACTCTTTAAAGTTTAAGAATATTTGGATTTTACAGTTTAAAGTTTCAGAATTTTTGGTGTAAAAAATCCAAACACCCCTAAAATTTAGGAAATAAAATCTAAATTCAAAAATGTCAGGGTATAAAATCCAAACATCCCCAAACTTTAGAGAGTAAATTCCAAATTCTGAAACTTTAGAGAGTAAATTCCAAATTCTGAAACTTTAGGATATAAAATCCAAAATTTCCCAAACTTTAGAGGTGTAATTTGCAATTTACCCAAAACAAAAACGTAAGTATAGTACCTAAGGTTTAAGCATTTAAAATTATAAGATAAATTATCAAACTTGTGACCATTTGAGCTTTTTTTTTTTTTTTTTTTGATGAAAATGAGCAAGAATTATTTCCTACATCCACCAGATGCAACAACTCTCTGGCAATACATGGATCCCAAATCTATATAAAACCCACATGTTATGAGAGGACTGTTGTATAACGATAATTGTAGTATACATGACAACCAGAACAAAACTGAAACAACAATAAAATAAAGGGATATGACCTAGGAGTCAGCACCTAGGCCTTACTTGGAGTCAGCATCAAGCGGGGAAACTACTAGGAGTCATCACTTAGGGTAGACCTTGAGTCAGCACCAGACCAAAGAAAGACCAAACGGCTATTTTTTTTTATTCATCAAAATATCAACTATCTCCTCAAGGAGTACAATAGGTTGCTTATAAAGGATTACTAAACCCTAGTTCTAATTGGCTAGGAAACCCTAATTGCCTTATTACAAAAAATACCCTTGCTTCTAAATTAAAATACTAATAAACCAATAAACTAATAGGACCTAAAACATAAAAATACAATTGACTAGCAAACATAAATAATACTAAATAATAATTTTCTTGCATCTCCCGCATCATTCTCCTCTGGTTGGAGAAAACTCGACCTCGAGTTTTAAAGCATTGAAGAATTAGGATGCTAACAAATAACACTTGCTTCAAGTCTGAAATCACCTTAGGGAGCACAGGGAAAAGAAAAACTTTAAATTTCATCACATCAAACTCACTTGGAATAACAAAATCAATGCGTAGAATCAATATAATCTCTTCTTGAACCTTATGAATCATAAGAAGCACTGTGGTTTTAACCTCTTCGACTTCACCAAGATGTAGATCTTCAAGGACTGTGGAGGGTTGATTAGAAGCACATTCAACAACTTCAACTTTCACATCATGTACACCCTCTAACATAATATTCTCTTTATGCACCATCTTTTCACCTTGCTGCTCTTCAATAGATTCATTTCCTTGCACGCTTGTTAAAGCAACACTTGTCGAGGCATGTACGTCTGTGTCAAAATTAGGCTTTGGTGTTGCTGGAGGATTCTCCACGACCAAGATATCACCATCAATGTTGTCTTCTATGGGGGTAGCAATAAGTTCATTGTGATCAATTATCCTTGGTTTCCCAATTGAATCGGGTTGAGTCTTCATTTGCTTTATCTTAGCAATCCTGTCTTGAATATCTTTCATGAGCTTTACAGTTAATTCCGTTACTTCCCTGGTAGATAATTCTTTGGTAGATTGTGCAAAAGTGCACTGAGGACATGAAATAGGATGAGGATCAGAATTCATCGTATTTGCTTCAACTTGAAAAATACCACACTGAGATTGGGGTAGATACTTAGCTCGATAGTATGGTGACAAATACTCATCACAAAGTTTTTCTTTCATATCCTCCCACACACTAATGGCAGGTTCATAATCCATATAGCGGAAATATTCAAGATTCTCCCAAAACCTTTGTGCTTTACCTCTTAATTTCAACTTGGCATACCTAACCTTTATGTTATCTGCAAAATTTGCTTGCTCAAAGAATTGCTCCATCCCGTTCATCCAGTTGACAAAATCTCATGGATAAGTTTCATAATCATCAAAATAAGGTGTTTTTAATATTACCATGATTCTCTAAAATAGTGCTTCAACAATTAGTTGCTGTGATTTTCTCTGGATAAATCATTGGAATGGGCTTCTAAGACTGTTCTCCCAAATAGTTGCTGGCTTCAAGTGAATGGATCTTACTTGGACAAGTGGACCTGTGGATGAACAATTTAAAGCCCAATACATGCAATGGGCTCACAACAACAATACTTACTTTTCTTTTCTTTTTTCTTTTTTTTCTTTTTTTTTTTTTTTTTTTTTCTGGGTGAAATACAATAAAAGAACTACAAATTAAAATTGAAGTCTGCTAAGCCCAACTCCAAACATGTAAAACACCGAAGCTAAAGAAACTACTAGAAGCAAAAGAAACTAAGAGAAAAAACAAGCGGCGGAGCAAGCACGAAGCGACATTGGAGTTAACGGCGGAGCGGCGGTATGGGCTCACCGGCGTTCACGGTCAGCGGTGCTCAAGGTGCAGATCAGAGCTCACACGTCAGACCGCGGTGACGAGATCGGCGAAGCATGAAGCGGCATGGTGAGAGCGGTGTTGATGGCGAGTCGCAGGTGGTTCGCGGCGGCACGAATCCAGTATTGACATCGGCAGCTCTTGTGGGCTTCAAACTCCTCTGTTTCTGGTCTGGTGGCTGGTGGTTGTTGGATTCTGCGGCGGTGGGTGTTGATTTTATGGGTTTTGGCAGCTGGTGAGTGATGGGTCTTGCATGGGTCTTTTTTTTTTTTTTTTTGGTGGTGATTTTTTCTAGTTCTGGATTGACTGCGGGATGCTTAAGACAGATCGATGCTTGCTCTGATACCAAATTTGACGCAGGACAACCAGAACAAAACTGAAACAACAATAAAATAAAGGGATATGACTTAAGAGTCAGCACCTAGGCCTTGCTTGGAGTCAGCACCAAGCGGGGAAACCACTAGGAGTCAGCACCTAGGGTAGACCTAAAGTCAGCACCTAGGGTAGACCTAGAGTCAGCACCAGAGCAAAGAAAGACCAAACGGCCATTTTTTTTCATTCATCAAAATATCAATTGTCTCCTCAAGGAGTACAATAGGTTACTTATAAAGGATTATTAAACCCTAGTTCTAATTGGCTAGGAAACCCTAATTGCCTTATTACAAAAATACCCTTGTTTCTAAATTAAAATACTAATAACCCAATAAACTAATAAGACCTAAAACATAAAAATACAATTGACTAGCAAACATAAATAATACTAAATAATAATTTTCTTGCATCTCCCGCATCAATACAAATCAATTATGTTTCATGGATTTCTCACAGCTGGTGCAGACCAAATACTTGTGAATCCCCACATTTTGTAATATATTAGTTGCGTACCACCAAATTCCCAAGATATACCCTTTGAAGATCAAATCATGAGCATCACATGAGGTGCAAGTGTTACTGAGACTCAAGGCCATTGGCATGCATATTTTGAGTATAGTTGGAATGCATTAATTGATCCACTAGACATTGTTGATTCTCATTGAACCTTTTGAAGTTACCAGTTCTCAACCAAATTAGTTAACCTACTACAATGGCTGATATTCCAAACATTTTTTGTTACATCTCTTGCTTATCGCCTACTTCCCGAAAAGAGAAAACCTGCTTCCTAGTTAATACATCTTTTGTTCAAAATATTTTCATGATTCAACATTTCAATTTTGGCTATAGTGCATGATCTAGTAGTACTATGTTCACATCGATGCCTTTCTGATTCCAAGTTTGCAGGCATTCATTGCCATTGTCAACTGTACAACCACCTCCTTCACCAGAACTCAACTGAAAACTTGAACAAATCTAATCACACAATATGGTTATTAATTTGGCTAAACAAAAGTATTTGAAATCCCCTTCAAGTATGCTGATTTTTTATTTTATTTCATCCAAAAAATAAAAACACGAGAATGGGTAGGTTATACCTAGGTTTGAAAACATCTGACAATGACATCAACATTTTTTAGATGATAGATATAGCTTTTCAACATTTGAAAAGAGCAGCCTCCAATGTTTAGTTGATCTTATGCATTAACAGCTTGATTGGGATTGTTACAGCAAATTCAAACAAAACCAAAAGAATTTCACGCAATTTTATGATAATTACCAAATTTACAACTTAGAAAATTAAACCCTTTTCTACCAGGGGAAAGGTGTACATTTCAATACTCTGCATTTCTGCTTGTATATCTCCCAGTTTGCAGAGAACCCTTCTAACCTATTTAAACAATTAAATTATCCACATTCCCAACTTCAATGAATGATGTTTTAACAATAATAAACATTTAGTAGAAAATCATACTGAAGGGAAAAAGAGCAAGCTTGATAAAAACCTGCATTCCTACAAGAAAGAGGCAATATAAACTCCAACAACTTTATGAAAATTGGTTGAAGACTGAAAAATTTATGAGTCCACCAAGGTTTGATACTTCAAAGAATTTGATCATCGGGTTGAATCCTTTTGCTCATCGACACTTTCCCTCTTTCCACTGCAACAAAAGAAGTGTGGCAACTTGATCCGACCACAGCTCCTGTGAAAGGAGCGTTGTAAATTGTACAAACGATACATTAATATAAAGATAAAATTACTTATTGGGACCACGTAAGTACATATATTCAATTTTTGAAGCAGGTGTCGTAACTCATAAGTGTTTGGTTTAACACATGCATGAGGTGGAGAACACATAAAACTTTAGCTTTTTACAATGCATGTATTGTTGTTATGTTTGAACTATTGTATTAGTAACTTTAGACATAGAGGATGCACTATGCTCTCTTTGTAATAAATTCATTCCTTCATCTAAGGTTTTCAAGAAATGATTGAATCTCAGTTCATGGCATTATTATTTACAATCCCTCTCTTTCTTATGCAAACCCTTAAGGCTCTGCTTCTCTTCAAAAATGAAGCAAAACCTCACTAATTAAATGATTTGTCATCTCACTAAAGCTTCATTGGATGAGCTTATTTTCACCTTAAAAGAGAATGTACAGTTTTTCAAAACATCACCTTTTTTAGGGTACAATTGTACTTTTACACTAAACAAAATAAGTCGATGAAGGCTAATAATTCATCTACTATAGAGACAGTGAACCAAATAAGGCTAAAAAATGAGCAAAGCAACCTAAAATGTTCCTTAGAAAAATCAAGACTTAAGTAAAAGACAAACTGCCAAGCTATAGTTTTAAAACATCAAAAGCCTAGAAATCATAACTAGAACCCAATTTTCCAGGAAGATTAATTTGTTTGTCTGACAAAAACAAAAATAACACAAACATTAGCCTATTTTCATCATGATTTTTTTTTTTTTTTTTTTTAAATCAGGTAAACAGTGCTTCTCTCTTCCTCATGAAACATATGTCCAGAACAGTATTGGCAAAATACACCAATAATAAAAAAACAATAATGGCAAGATACTTACTTGCATCGAATTACCACAAGAATAGGTTTTAAAGCCTTTGGTCCATTTCTTATGCCTCTTTTAGGGGGAGAAACCTGAATGATAGACAACGCCTTTTAAGAATTACTTTCATACATAACAAAGCACTCCTTATCCAAAATATCTACACATAAACAAACCTACCACCTTTAAGGACCAAAACAAATGAAGACAAACACAGTTAAAGGGCATGCCCAATAGGCAAGCCAGAATAATATAATTGTTAAAAAGGAAAACTATATCAAGAGATAAATCATTGTTTCCAAGAAACATTTAGATAATCCCTACCCCAAAATCAAATGCCCCTATATGTGCAAAATATTGAGCCAATGAAATAAGATGTTGCCCAAAAATATTGCCAAGAGGTTTTATTTAGCAAATATTTTCTCTTTGATACATGTTTAAGTGGGGAGAGGGGATTCAAACCCTGATATTCTCTGTTGGAAATATCATGCTATGACATTAAGCTACAAAGCTCTCAGTGATTTTATTTAGCAAATATTAAATAGTCTCAACAAAAAAATTATTAAAAAAAAAAAAAAAAGAGGAGGAACTTATGTTTTCAAGTGCCAATACTTCCTTAAACACACAGAAATACAACAACATATATTATAAATTTTCAATATGGAAAAAATCATACAGATATGGTTAAAAACACATTAATCTTGAAAGAAAACATTCATGAAACAATTAAAATCAGCAAAGCACAACAGACAAAGCTTGTCATTAAACATTATCACCTATTCTGAGGGAACATTTTAAAACATTGAAGTCATATCACTACTTAATAGAATTGTTGCTCTTGAAACACATTTAAGTAAGCCAAATGGAAAATGAACCTCATGAGTCATGTCCTATTATATCCTAGTTCATAACAGCTCCTCTCACTCACACCCAGTAATAACAATCCAAAGACTACTAATTCAGCACACAAAAATAATCCCTCATATGGCTGAACCCAAATCAATATGAAATTTTGTCCTCGGTCTAAAGATGAAGCTATTAGTAATAAGCAATATTAGTACCAAACTACCAAAAACCCTTAAACTTCAATAGTAAAACCCTATACCCCACACACAACCATACTCAAGATAATCCACCAAACCCAGGGCTCCAAATATATATATATATATATATATATATATATATATATATATAAAGTGAAGTACTAAAGTCAATAGGTACCTTCCTCTTGGGGACAGCCATAAGCTCCATAGATCTACCATAAGAAAAACTTGGAAACTCAAATCCAAACCCAATGATGTTGTTGTTTTGCTTTTTATCAAACTCAGGCAAAACAAATAGTGGAGATGTGACCCCTCAGTCAATGGCTCAATCCAATGGTGGAGGAAGA
>JARYZH020001593.1:0-25603 GCA_030021035.2 Notholithocarpus densiflorus | reverse complement strand
ACAACAAGATACTAGTAGGCATCCCATGGATCACACATAAGAGTGACCGAAGTAGCCCTCACACATTGAGATTTTTATTTTATCTCGACATTAACCCTCGCTAGTCATGGGTTTTTTTAAAAGAATTTAAAGTAATGACATTTTCCCCCTCTAAAATCAAAACCATTTATATCTAAGCACACATGTAAGTGTGCGGTTTAGGTCATAAGCCCAAGAAGTAATAGGATTAAGGCACAAATAGCCCAACACAATGAATTTGTAAAGAGTGGGCCAAAAAGTAGGCTTTAATGAATTGACCGACACTTACAACGGATTAAAGGTGGGAAGTAAATCAGGAAAAACAAGCTTCATGCAAAGAAATCCTTCCTCGGCAAAATCCAAGGAGAGTAGTTCTTGAATTTATTCTCTCTAGACTTTATTACAATTCCAGTTCTTACCATGCTACAGTGTTTTCTCCACCGATTCTCAAATCCTCCCTTTCCTCTAGAGGGTTTCTTACGTTATATAGCCTCTTTCTGTTGATCTTGGCCCTTCATTTGTTGATCACATAGGCCACTACTCGAGTGCTTGTTTCATCAGATGTTTCCCCAAACCTTCCGTGAGTTGCGGCTATCTAGATAGCATTGTTCAGGGGTCTTCTCCACATAAATGCAGCCAGAGGGTTTGGTGAGGTGCAATAAATGTGGTGGTAGCTTCCATCCCTTTAGACATGACAAGATTGACCTCCTCCTTGAAGCCCTTCCTCTATAGTGCGACCTCCTCTAGTAATGTGCCACTAACGTGGTCAAGGCTCGTCTCCTCGGCCTGGCCATCCCAGGGTAGGGTCTTCTCGGCATCGTCGTGGCATCCTCGGCCTCGGATATGACACGTGGCATAGTTACCTTATTAAATTTTTGTATCCCACAACATATACTATTCCAAACTAGCATGTAACCCATGCTTACATGCGAGAATGTTCAATTGTAGTGGTACTATTAATGTTAAGCTTGGATTATTAAACATATAGAAAATTAGTTCGACCAATACTTTTATATTTTGGAGTAATTATGTTCTATAATACAATGTCAAATAAATATTGAAAAATTTACATTTGTGAAAGTTTAATGATCATTTGATTTTGTTATCTCATAATAATAATAATAATAATAATAATAATAAGACATTTGAAGATATTAAAATGGTTTTTCATCATAATTTCCAAGGATTAATTATTTAAATTAGAAAAAAAAAACTAGATTAACGCTTAACACACATGAAATCTATCTTTTATCTGATTATAATAGAGATATTAACACTTAATATCTCTATTTTACCTTTTACCTTTTTTTTTTATTATTTTCTTTTTAATATGAAATCTATTTTAGCTTTTACCTATACACAAAAAAAAAAAAAAAAAAAAAACTTTTATTGTATTGTGGATTGTTGTTAGAATTAAGTTGCAACTCCCTCTGCCCAAGTGTGACTAGTTTAGTGAGCGGAATATTGCCAACTTGGTATTCTAGCCATCTGATTGTGTCATTATGAAAATGGAATGGAAAGAGGCACATTACATATAGAGAACTTGCTGGGAGCATCTTTGGTTGGTATGTTTTAATTTAAATTCCACTTTTTAATATTAATATTAATATAATAAAAGAAACAACCGTGAGTGAGTGAGTGACATCAACAACAAGAATATTAAAAAGAAAAGATTAAAACTTAAAATTGATTCAAGGTCAGCTTTATGTTTATGATAGACCACTACTTAAATCTTCTCAAAAAAGAAAAAAGAAAAAAAAAGACCACTACTTAAATTTGTTGATTAGGAGAACTCATATCAGATATCCAAGAATTGAGAAATTTAGAAAACAGAAGGAATTCAGATTTAATTTTTCCCATTTCAGCTGTAATTATTTAGAATGGCATAACTGACTGGTTTGAGCTTATCGTGCTTGTCTGCTCTGTGGGATACGAATCTGTCATGTACAGTGATTGACATGCCAGCAGCCAGCAGTGCCAGCTAGCCCATTTTTCTCACACAAATTCCCAATACAACCATTAACTCAACTTAATATTCAAATCACGGTTGATGTGGGAGCAAAAACTGAGCACTCCACTCAGTGATATAACTGAACACTGAAGTCTGATTTAAGTGGCAGTGTGGGCCGTGTCACGTGTGGCACAAATCCAATAACTCAAAATTGAATCAACGGATATAAACTTGTAATCCAAAAATATCAGACCCAATCTAAGGGTGACAATTACACTCTACGTATCAGAATATCTACGTATCAGAATATCTCTCCATATCTCTAATGGCTCTCTTCACTCTCTTGAGTCTCTTCACTTTTCACTTCGGACTCAGTCTCAGAGTTCAGATTGAATGCTCCTGTCCGTGGTCATGGGACTCATGGCTTCCTCCCCTTTACACGCTTCCTCACTTCTTCACTTCTTCAGTCTCAGTTCTCTACTTGGTTCTCTCAAACTCTCTCAAAACTCTTAACATACCACAACTCTTAACCTTTCACGAGTGTCTTTGGCACAAGAGTCACCAATCCCAGCCAACATCTCTAGACATTTTCAAACCATACTGTACAAACTCATGTGGCTTCACATCCTTCAAATCAAAAACCTGCATTTTTTTCCCAAAAAATTTCCCAATTCAAAAAAAAAGTTCACAACCTGTTCGACAAAATGCCTCAAAGAAACAAACAAACTCTATTTTGCATTTTTCCCATACCTGTTCTTCAGCAATCAATTGATGCAGCCTCTCTTTAAGCTCAGGCTCGTGTCTACCACCGCTACGAGCGTTGATGAACACGACGATCGGAGCCTCGGGCGGCCCGACATTGAGGTCAGTCCGCTCTTGAAACCGAGCCTCGCCGGCCGTAGGGTCTTGGAGGCGAATAGCATCGCGCATGGCGAAACGAAGGTACTGCGGCATTACTAGCCCCCGCCGCAGCTCTTCCTTGTCGATTCTCATTACACATCCTGGGTCGTGCTTGCAAGGTCTCTCTCATTCTCACTTCTCAATTTTTCTTATCTGGGATTTTTTTAATTTTTTTTTAAATTTCTTTACTTTTTAGTGTTATTGGCCTATTTGCTGTGTCTTCAAGATATTCTGGATCGTTTCAAACGGTCAAGAAAACAAAACCCATTACTTCAAACAGAGCAAAATGTGAAAAAGATTGCTACTTTTTTTTTTTTTTTTTTAATCTTTTGGGGGTTAAATTTATTTCCTTTTGTTAGGGTTGCTAAGAAAATGTACACAAGTCCTGGAAAGAAAGTTTAGATCTTTTTTGTTTTTTTACCTTGCTTCCTTTTTGATTTTATAGAAAAGAATGTGAGAAATGGTTGTATTAGGTTCACTGCAGTATATCTTCTGCTAGAATCAAACCTTCTGCACAGATATAAAAAATAGAATTTCTCCTATTTTTGGTTTTGAGGTCTTCAGATTGTTTATTCCTTTTCTATTTTAGAGTTGTAGTCTAGTAGAAGTAAGATGCTATTAGTATTTTTTTTTCAATATCTAATTTATGGTATATATTTTATTTTTAATGGGTTTTGTATATGGTTATAGGATCTTTGAATAAACTTTCAGATATTTCCTAAAATATTTCCTACATTGATTTTTATTTTTCTCTTTGTCGCTTCTTCACATAATATTTTCACTCTTTGCCGCTACTTTCTGCTAAAATTTCCCGCACAAATCCTGCTATATATTTCTTGTTTTTTACTATGCCTCCATTTCATTACAGAGAGGCTAGAGAACGAAACCAAAGACAAGGGTGCCAGGTACTGATTTATCCCCTCCAATTTTATTCTTTGCGCCTCTAATTTATCTCTCTCTCTCTCTCTCTATTCCTAATTTCATATTTCTGTTTTCTATTAGCATATTTGCTCAATCTTTTACAACTTTTGGTGATCCATTAGTCAAAGGTACACATCTAAAACAATATTTTACTATCTATATAAATAAGACTTACTTTAACTTTGAATAAACTAATGTTACAAGGATAACTAGCTTTACAGAATCAATCTTTAAGGATTGATGTGATAGAATAGTACGTTTGATTTATTTTATAGGTATATAATTTCTTTTTGATGAAATTTTATAGGTATATAATAGTGTTAGCACATTTGGTTTATTTTATAGGCATATAATATTGTCCTAGTTTATAGGATTCCAATTTTATAGGTATATAATAGTGCAATCGCAGTGTGAGATTTATTGATTAAAGTGTTGTCAATTAAAATTTTTTGTTTCAATTTATCAATGTGATAGGATGATGAGCATGTATTTAGTTCTGAAAAAATTGTTAGTTATATTTTTCTTCACAGTAATGTCATTGAAGTAAAAGCTTTGTAGAGCTGTGTTTCATGTGTAATTTCACATTAATATTCATAACTGCTAGTGTTCTTTATTTTTTGTGATCGCATTAACATATTTATATTCTACTTTCATTGTGTTGTTTACAAATGTTAGTTTTTCTAATAATAGGTAGGCATGGCGAGGAAAGTTAAGAGGAAAGGTAAAGGCATTAGTGAGTCTCAAGGCTCTCAACTACAAGAAACTCAGTCAACTAGGCCTTCATTTGATCATAATGAAGTTTGTGAGCAGGAGCTCTCACAAATTCTACCTCCATCATCTGAGCCTCAAACTGATGAAGGAGCACCTCAGGCCTCTAATTCCATTATAATAGGTAGTATTTACATTATATACCTTTTTTTTTATCGCATTTACTTATATTCATAATTTATGTTGTGATTTGGTTGCACCTTCATTATTGCACTTCCTCCAAGGATATTCATCATGCATAACAATTCCAAATCCATCATATTACTATAGCATCATTGCAAGTGGTTGGTTGAGAATATTGTGATGATCTTATACATGTTTCTTTGTTAGAAGTTTGAATTTCATAATAGTGATCCAATTGATGATAAAAACTATTGATTTATTCAAAGAATTAATATGACCAAGGTAAATGATGTATCATAGAGGATGAAATGAAATAAGTTGTGGAAAATTGATGTACATAGAACAATAACATTAGTATGTAGGGAGTTTTAGACCCATGAAAGGGAGGGAGTAGAAGTTCAGTAATAAAATGGACAAGCTTGATACTGTCTTCAGTTGCCCCTTCTGCTATCATGGAACTAGTGTCAAATGCTGTATGTTAGTATTTTTTTTTGAAATTCATTTCCCTCTAGTACATGATGTTCTAAAGACAGTTTCCATCTTATTGAGTTTTCGTCTCTCTTGTTATGCACCTTTTGTTGAGATTGTTCACGACACATGCAAATTTTAAGAAGTTATATTTCCTGTGTACTTGGGTTGTGCTTTGCGTTTATTGAATGGTTCATTTACCTATAAATTTTTTTTTGAGAAGTTATGAAAATGGGGCAGCTCAAATTCTGGGTAAAATCTATCAACTGGATGTCCATATTTTAAATCTACTGAATTGCTGTATCATACCCAACTGAAGTTGATGAAATCATTGTGTTGTTTTTGGAGGGATAAATAATTTTTCTAGCTTTTTTTTTTCAAGTTATAATTTTCATTAATTAGATAATGTGAGTGGGAATTTTATTATTAACATGAGGTAAAATATCCTTAATAGCATTGAAATACTTGTGCTGCCTAATAATTCTTCAATCTGGTAGCAAGGTATGCAACCATGCACTCAAATTAAATGTTAGCTGGAATCAAAGATTAAAGCATGAATTTTTTTTTCGTTAATTTCTATTGCTGTTAAAATAATATTCTTGTGCTTGAATATGTGAGAGATCAAGAACAGATTCTAAATGTGATATATGTTTTGTTATTAACTTATTTCACAATATTATTATACGATTCTTTCCCTTATTAGGAGAGCTTCTTTTTCTTTTCTTTTCTTTTCAATAGGTACACGTTCTTTATCAAATTTTTATTATTATTTGTTTTATCAATAGGTACTAATGCTGGAAAAAAGAGGGGTCGAGGAAAGGCTAAAGGCATCAATGCCGAAGATGGTGAAATGAGGTTGAGATTTATGATGGCAAGTGAGTGACTTATTGCTATGTTGGTTTATTGAAATTAATTATGGTATCATAGCTATATGATATTGTTAACATGTTTGATTTCAATTTTCAGAATTATTAAGCCAAAAGCCACTCGAGAGATTACCATTCTTTTTCACCAAAAACTTAATGGAGCTTGGACAACTTTTACAGAATACCCAAATTCTGAGCTAGAGACTTTATATGCTCGATACAGAGCTCAATGCTTTAAGCATAAACAGCCAGATGAGGAAGTCAAGAAAGCGTTTGTAGAATCAGTGAAACACCGCTATTCTGATTGGATGTTTCGCATAAGAAATCCAATTTTTCAAAAGTACGAAAAGAAAGAAGATCGTTACAAGAATGGTCCTTCCTTCATTCCTACCCCTTTTTGGAAAGAGATGGTGGATAAATGGATGGTGGGAGATTGGGGGGTGAGTGTAAATGGAATACATGTCATAAATTCTCTCACTCTCTCTAACCATTTTTTGTTAATATTTTCATAGAAACTAATGTTCTAGTGTATGAATTTTGCGTGCAGGAGACAAGTTCGATAAATAAGGAGAACAGAAATAAGTCTAAAATTTTCTCCACTACAGGTTCTGTACCAATGGCCAAGTACAGATATGAAATGGTATATTATATTATCATCAAATAGTTTTACATTTTATTGTGTATTTACATAGTTTAATAAGTTTACCAATTCTGTTTTTTCTTTTAAATATTGCAGTGTCTAGAGACGGGTTCTGAGCCTAGCCCCATTGATTGCTTTAAGAAATTTCACACAAAGAAGGATGGCAAAGAATGGGCAACTGATCATGCTAAGACATTATATGTATGCAACTTATACCAAAATTTTAATTTTGTTATCAACTTTAGTTTTTTTGTTGTTTTGATTATCCATGTGGTTTTTATTTATGTGTAGGAAAAAATGGATGCCATAAAGGCCAAAGCTATTTCTGAAGGTACTAAGACAAATGATTATCAGATCTTTCGTGAAGTGGTTGGTGAACCAAGTCATGGTCGTGTTCTTGGCATGGGAATAGGTATTAAGGCTAAAGATGTGTACGGCTTAACTTCATCTGGTAAAGGTTGTAGCAAACGTTGCAGAGAAGATTTTACAAAAGAAAAAGAAGATTTGGAGGCACGTCTTAGACAGGAAATGGATTCCAAACTTGCAAAAGTTGTGGAGAAGCTTGAGGAGAAGTTTGCACAAAAGTTGCAGTCGATGGGCATACCACAACAATCTGACACAGATCCAGCTACCACGGTATAATCTCAAACTTATGCTTTTGCCTCTTGGATCTTCCACAACTTTCTATTGGTATGTTGTGGTTTACAGCTTGCATCTATTATAATATTATAATATTTTATATTTAGTTTTGATAAATGATAATAGGACAATGAGCAGTATGTAGGGATGTTGGTAACTGCTCTTGTGGTCGCTTTATGCCTCCATAAGCAGTATGTAGGGATGTTGTACACTGTTTTAAATACAAAGCAGTGAATAGCAAACCTGACTTTTTAACCAGTCTTAGAACCTCTTTACTAAAAAGGTAAGATGCAATATAGCTTTCCTTGCATATAGCTTATCCACCATAAGGACTTTACTTTTGTTTATGATATATTATTATATGATTAGATTTGATATGGTATATGTGTACTTATTTATTGAAGCATTGATACAAATACAAATTCACTTTAATTGTTTCATTTTAACTCATGTTTAATGTTTATTTATTTATTTTGTAGGATGGTACTAGTAGAGAGGAAGATTACAACTCAAACAATAACATAGAGGTTGAAAACAACTTGGAGAGTGACTCAGAGGAAGACTAATATAGATCTTGTCATAAAATAGTTGTTTTAAGTTTAAAACAAGGTTTAATTTCATGATTTCTTTGTATATTTTATATTTTAAAGTTTGAACTTATATGAATTTTTATTTTTCGATGGATCATTTTTAGTAATTATTGGACTATTGTATCAATTTTTAGTAGTTATTGTACTATTGCAACATGATAGTTAAACAAAAATAATATAAAATAAATAAATAAAAAAAATATTTAAAAAATTATATAAAATATTACCACCGATGACTAAAAAAGTTGGTTATAAATAACTTTATAGTGATGACAAAGTCCCTTGCAAATAGTTATTAACGATGATTATTTTCTCTCGCTAAAAATAAGTTACAAACTCCTCACAAATAGTTATTAATGACGACTGCTTCTCTTCGCAAAAAATAAGTTGTGAGGGGTTAAAAGCTCTCACAAATAAATTTTAGCAATGCTATTATTGCGAGGGTATAAATGTTCTCACAAATAATTATTAACGACAACTGTTTTTCCTCGTTAAAAATAAGTTGCGAGAGGTTAAAAGTCCTCGCAAATAAATTTTAGCGATGCCATTATTATGAGGGTATAAATGTCCTCACAAATAATTATTAACAACGACCGCTTTCCTTCGCTAAAAATAAGTTGCGAGGGGTTAAAAGTCCTCACAAATAAATTTTAGCGATGCCATTATTTGTCACTAAAAAGTATGCCATCAATTTAGAATTCGCAAATAACTAATTGCGAGGGTGTAAAGGTCCTCACAAATAGTTGTTAACGACGACTGTTTTTCCTCGCTAAAAATAAGTCGTCGACTTTTCTCGTCGTTTGGTAATATATTTGTGAGGGCGAATTTGTTCAGTAGCGACGGTGGATTGCCCTCGTAAATTATTTATTTGCGAAGGTATGGTCGCAAAATCTCTTTTAGCAACAAAAGTAAATACGACGGCCTTCGAGGGCCATATGCCCTCGCTAATAACCTTTTGCGACGATATTTGAAATTTTGCGAGGGCATATGGCCCTCGCTAGTAGACTCGTGAATGTAAAATAGATAATCTGATGTGGAGTGTTTTGATAATTAAATATGTAAAATAGAAAAGGTAGGTTCTTATACTAAAATAGACAAAAAAAATTTGTAAGGATCGATGCGAATGTCCTTACCTACCCATTACCAACATTTAGTGGCGGCACCATGGTTTTTTTTTTTTTTTTTTTTTTTCTAGGGGGTCAATAAGAAGATAAATCTTAGATAGAAAATGAATCTTTTGGTCTACGATATTTCTTTATTACAAGTTTGTCCATATATTCTGTGTGAAGCTACTGCGTTTATACCCCTTAGAGTTTTGTAACCAAGTACTTTCTAATCTTTATCGTTTATGAAGCGCAGAACTTTGCAGCCAACGACAATCATTCAAGTTGTTGCAGTTAGTCTTGTATTGGAATCCATGCAAAGGAGTTAGTCACAATTTGGAGATTTGTGCAACAAAGGAAAGAAGACTATTACAATATCAAGTCCAATTGGGTATTGGAGCGAAGGTTCAACTGTAGGTTGGTATTTTGGGATATGTTAGGGTAGTGGTAAGATTCCACATACTTGTAACCGCTTGATTATTGATTAGTGGATTCTTGGAAGTGGTGACCTTAAATTCACCAAGTGGGGTTTTTGCCATGCTAGAGGTTTTCCCCATTTGTCAACAAATCACCGTGTCAATTTTATTTCCGTTGCATTTAGTTTATTTGGTGATTTGTTGGTGCCTCAATGATTTGCATGTAATTTGACTTAATTAATCAACTTGAGTAATTGAATTAATTAATCAGGGTCAATTTATCTCAATTTTTTTTTCTTCCTCTCCCTCCAAATACTCCAAAAATCTCTCTCTTTCTTTATCCATTTTTCCTTAAATATTAGTATCACCTCGCATATTCCTCCCCTTTCACTTTCTCTCTCTTTTGGACTTTACGTAACAAAATATCTTCTCTCTCACTTTTGCTTCTACTTTCAGATTAAAAAGTAAATAAAAATTCTCTTTATTATTCCCAGACTCTTCACTTTGCTTCATTTTTAGACTCTTATTGTAGTTCTCACAACAACCAATGCGTAAGCTCTACTAAGCTCACTTCACTATATATATATATATATATATGTATGTATGTATGTATGTTAGAGACATATTTTATGTAATTGGCTAATCCTTTGAGTAAATGCACTTTACTTGTAATTGGGTAGATCTAGGATGGGTTTAGGATTTCAAGAAACATGTTGTTTAAGTCAAGTGTTAAAGCCATGAAGATCTGACCAAGAAACAAGTGAAGAAAAGCTGTTCATTAAATCTCGACAGCAATCTTGATAGAAAGACTTCTATCGAGGTTTATAGTGGAAGCTCGACACAAGTTGTTTCTGTTGAGACTTATGAAATTAGAACTTCTAGGTCTGATTTTTGGCCCAAGCTGAAATATTTGTATAGGGTTTCTTTTCTCACAACCCTAGACATATATAAGGCTTATTTTAAAAGGCCGTCGTGCATGCAGAAAGTGCCTTAGTTCATTATTCTCTTTGAAGAAGCTACTGCGTCTTTACACCAAGGGTTTTGTGACCAAGGAGCTTCCTGATCTTTATCGTTGATAAACTGAAGAACTTTGGAGCCAACAACCTCTTCAAGTTGTTGGAGTTAGTCACGTACTGGGATTCGTGCATCAAGGAAAGATTGCCGCTACAATACAAGTCCAATTGGGTATTGGGGTAAAGGTTTAACTGTAGGTTGGTATTTCGGGATAGGCCAAAGGGTTTGGTAGGATTCCTTATACTTTTAACCGCTTGTGATTGATAATAGTGGATTCTTGGGAGTGGTGACCTTAAAATCACCCAGTGAGGTTTTGCCTCGGTGGTTTTCCCCATTCGTAAACAAATCATCTGTGCCAAATTTATTTTCCACTGCATTTAGATAATTTGGTGATTTGTTTGTGTTGCCACGCTATTGCATGAAATTTGATCTAATTAATTAACTTGGGTAATTAATTAATTAATTGTAAAGGGTAAATTCATTTTAACCCAACAATATATATATATATATATTTATATAATATCCAATCCTGTAATCAAATGGCATTTCTATTTTTCAGTTTTCAATGTAATCATATGGCCTCAGTCGGCTTAGCTATTTTCGCGTAAATAAGCTATAACTTACCCATTGTGGTATTAGAGCCAAGTTGGCCGATAATAGTTGTAAGTTACATCTTTAAGCATTAATTTTAGTGTATTTCAATTATTTTCCTTTTGCATACATTTGGTCGGTTATACCACCTTATTTTCAGTATCATATCATAAAGTCTTCCATTCCCCATATTTTATTTTACACTTATTTTATAATAACTCTCCCTCTCCCCTTCATCTACTTCTACATCTGTTATATTTTCTCCATTCTCATCTTTTATTATATTTCCTCTTTTCTAGAACTATTGTGGTTGTAAGTTTTTTCTCCACTCTTGTTTAAAAATTCTGTATTATCAGTTTATGTTAACCAGTTATCTTCCAGTCATTTGCTTCTTCCAGTTTCTGTGTTTAGCCCTATAGTTTGTTTCAGGGTGGTACGAGTTTGACCTGTAAGTCCTGGAATCCTAAGCGAGTGGCCGTTTAGCCGAAAATAGGCGTCTAAGGCTTAAAGTTAGGAATGACAATCAGTCATGGAAAGCATCCCCTGTAATAGATCGAAGGTTAGTTATAGTAATTTGGAAATAAAGGTGATTAGGTTTTAAATGTTTAACATAAATTTTTGACCCAGAACTATGAAAAGGTTGTTTAGAAGTAGTTCTTCCACCAGCTCTAGATCGACCATTCTTGAAATTCTAGAAGACATTGGAATTCTCAATTCAGAGGCTTATGAGATACCAGACTTGGATTTAAACTTAGGAGATTGGAATATCCTTAAAATCCCCGCCAATCAGATCTATAAGTCTTCTTGGTCCCTTAAAAAAGCTTTCAAGTCAGATTACCATGTTAGGACTGTATAACAAGTTTATGGTATAAACAAAGAAGATGAAACATGTTATTTGTTTTCACCATCAACCCTAGCTACTTATCGGAAAGAAGGGCACAACTTCTTACACATAGGTTTGGTCCAGGTAGGAGTTAAACCCTTAATCAGAGAAGGTTTGAATTGCTCAATCCTCATGGCCCTTAGAGACACAATGCACATTAGATTTGACGATAGCAATCCTCATGGCGGTCAGTTTAAAAGCCAAGACAAGGGGAAGAAAGATGCTAGGGATGGCGGTTAGTACACTATTCTCGCAGGACTAAAGTGCTTTGGGTGTCAAGGCTTCAGTCACATGAAACAAGAGTGCCCTACTTATCTCAAGACTATTGGAAAGAGCAAGACACTTGCTGCTACATTGAGTGACATCGAGCCTGAGGATGATTTCGACAATGAGGATGATGGAATCCTGAATGCCTTCACTGCCATTGTCAATCCTATTGAGGGGATTGTTGAATATGTGGATGAAGAAGAGGAATTGGTGGAGTCCAAGTTGTAGAAGATGGATGAACAAGATGACATCCACACAGCCTATGCAAAGTTATACAAGGTCTTAGAAAAGCATGAGAAGTTGTATATGTTGACCACCAAAAAGCTTAGTGATGTGGAGCTTGAGTGTGAAGAGTGTTCCACAAAGTTTGATGAAGCCAATCAGACTATTGGAGCACTGAGGTTTAAGAATAACTTCTTGGCTGAGAAGATCAAGAAGCTTGAGGCAGAACTGTTCCAAGTCAGAGCTCAGCTGGAAAGAACTTCAAGCGCTAAGCTCGATGAAATGCTCAGTCTTCAGAAATCTACTTCTGATCGAACCGGTTTAGGGTATGGTTTCTCTTCTCCTAGTAATGCTTTTACTAGTATTACTGTTTTTGTTCCTCCTACTAATAATGTTGAAACTGAAAACAATGAAGTTAAAAATGAATTAGCTAGTGAGAACATAGATAAGGGTAAGTCTATCTTAGGAGCACCCCCTAAACTTGCTAAGAATGAGACTAAAAACCCTAGGGCTAAGAAGGCTAACTCTCAAAAGCCTAAACAAAAGAAGCAACATCTCTGTCATCACTATGGAGCAGCTGGTCATACTCGACCTAATTGCTATAAGTGGTTAGCCACTCAATAGAGCAACGACATAATCGCATCGGGAAACCAAAATCAGTTTCCATCCTCTTTTGCTCCTCTTGGAGATCTTCTCAAAACTCTTATGTTCCTTTCGAACTTGAACGGTTTTAACTCTTCCCTCTCACCGCCGGATCAAGGATTTGCTAGATGGAAAGGTTCTTCCAAGGTGTGGAAGGAAAAGGGCTCCAAGTGATTCTGTCACTTCTTCTCTCTCTCCCTTTCTTGTTTTCGTTTTGCATCACTTGTATGTTTTTCTTTCATGTTTTGAGTCAGTCTAGTTTTATGCTTTGCTTTATTTAACATGTTTTTGTTTGTTTTCAGTTTTGTTTATTTTGTTTTTCAAATAAAAATATAAAAAAAATTGAAAAATCAGAAAAATACAAAAACAATGTGTGTATGTGTACATTGGTACTTGTGTACCTTGGATGGCCATTGAAACAAAGTTTTCTAGACTTTGTATCTCTTGTAGCTTAGATGAGTATCTTTATGCACAACTAAGCAAGTGAGCTTTGTGGCTCGTGTTTGTGATGAGAAAGATTAAGTAATCTCTTGTACTTAACACTCGTATCACTCTTTTTGACGGGAAGGACTAGAAAATCCTAAGAGAAAGGCATAAATAACCATCTCACCACTGTTGTCCGCCAATCATGAAATGACATCTGTATGCTTCGGCATAGCAAAAGTGCAATGTCAAAAGCTTAACATCATTGGGTATTTCTTTTTTATCTTTTATATGCCCATGCATGATTTGCTTAAAAGAAAAATATGCAAAGAAAAATAAAAAGCAAAAAGAATAAAAATACTTTATATATGATTGTAAGCATGTTTTCTAAGAGATGTGGGAGTTATAAGATGTACTTCGAATGTGATAGTCCCCATCAAACAGTTATGATTATGTGTGAGTTAAAGTGATTTTCTCATATCTCAAATCATCATAACATGTAGATGCTTATGCAATCTTGTGATGTTTTTCACACACAACACGCAATATTCTTTGCTACTTTTGATACATGTGCAGGTACAATGTGATTTGGCCATCACAAGGTTTATGTTAAGGACATATTTTGTGTAATTGGTTAATCCTTTGATAAAACGAACTTTACTTGTATTTGGGTAGATCTAGGATGTGTTTAATACTTCAAGAAACATGTTGTTTAACTCTAGTATTAAAGCCATGAAGATTGGACCAAGAAACAAGTGAAGAAAAGCTGTTCATTAAATCTGGACAGATAGCTCGACACTTGCGGACAGATAGCTCGATAGCTTCTCGACACCTCTCAACAGCTGGCCATCTATCAAGCTTCTTCAGCTTTTTCTTATCACAATCCCGACAGCTTCTCGACAACTGGTGGATCGATCGAGAAAGCTTTTGTCCCCTCGACACCTTCTTGACACCTCCTCGATAGCTGTATATGTTGAAGTTTAAATCTCGACACCTCTCGATCGATCGAGGTATCTATCGAGGTTACGGGAATTCAAATTTTCAGATCTGATTTTTGGGCCAGGCTTATGTATTTGGGTAGGGTTTCTTTTCTCACAACCCTAGACCTATATAAGGCTTATTTTAGAGGCCGTCACATAAGAGAATAAAAGGAGAACGAATGCAAAAGGTGACCGATGCCTTATTCTCTCTGAAAGAAGCTACTGCGTCTTTGCGCCTTAAGGTTTTGTAACCAAGTGCTTCTTGATCTTCATTGTTGATGAAGTGAAGAACTTTGCAACCAACATCTTCTTCTAGTTGGTGATTGAAGTCGCGTACTGGGATCCGCGCAATTGGTTAGTTACGTACTGGGATTCGTTCATCAAAGGGTGGCGTTCATATATTGAAGAGTTCAGAGGTTCTGAAGCGGTAAAAGGTTTCTGCTGTGAGTTCATCTACGGGGATTGTAGAGTCTAGGGACAAAGGTTTTGTACTAGATCTGAAACTCCTTTTCATTATAGTGAATTGCTTTTCGAGAAGGTTTCCCTCCAGGTTTTTTACTGTGAAACTGGTTGGTTTCATTGGTTTTCCTGGGTCATCATATCTTGTCTTATTTACTTTTTTGCTGTATTTATTATTGACATGATATTGATGTTTGTTTGTGTTAACAAGATTTATTCATAATAAATCTAATTAACAACTTGGGTTTAAAACTTGTTAATTCTATCAACCGGGATCTAAATTTCCCAACAGTTTACATGTGTTAATGTATGCTCACTAAGCTGTCTTGACTTGTTTTTGAAATATAAAATTGGTTAAACTTGTTTAGTGTGTGTGTGTGTTTTGGGATCAAAATGCTTAAAATTTTTTTGTTGAGAGATGTTTTTGAGAGGTCAAAATGTTGTTTGGATTCTTGTTTGAGTTGCATGTTTGATTGCATTCATATATGTGTTTTTCTCTTTTTGAAAAACAGTTTTTAAGTAATCTCGACACCTCCTTGACACCTCTCGATACTTGGCTTATCTATCGAGATCTTTAGTTGGTTTTTAACGCAATCTCAACACCTCTCGATAGCTAGGTGGATCGATCGAGAAAGTTTTTGTCCCCTTGATAGCTTCTCGACAGATCCTCGATCCATCGAAGTTCCTTTTACCTTGGACACCTGCTCGATAGCTGCATCTGTCAACCCTCTTTAAAGCTCGACACCTCTTGACACCTCTCGATCTGTCGAGAATTATTGAGCTTGTATAAATAGGGTTAGCCCGATTCGGATCTCACTTTCCTCGATCTCTCTTGATTGCTCTCAACCGTTTCACCTCCCAAACACATTTTTCTCACTCCAAATCTCTTTCCCAAGAGATTTTCGGCCTTTATCAAGTTTCTTTTCACTTGGTAAGTGTCTAAATCCCTCATATTCATGCATTTCATGATTTTTAACCTAAGATTTTGGGATTTTTGAAAATTTTGGGGTTTTTCAAAATCAAAGAGGTTTTTGCAAAATTTTTGGGATGGGTTTTGAAGATTTGATCTTAAAAACTTCATACATTGCATCTTATGTGCATTATAACTATATTTTCATGCATTTAGATGTGTGTTATATATGTTATCTGATTGTGTGCTAGTAGAATTGGATTGGGCTGAGCCTATGATGCAATTACTATTGCATATCACATGCTCATGCATTTTCATGCATACGTCCTTTACATTCTATATATTTTATATATTTGAATTGCTTTGGGACTTTTCTGAGTGTTTCTTTCTTCCCCCCCTCTCTCTAGTTTACGTTAGTGTGTCATGGCACCAAAGCGTAAATCTACTCCGTCCCAGAACCCTCTGCGTTCTGGGGCATCTTCTTTTTCTGATCCCACTCCCTCTTCTGTTCGGTTCCGTGATGAGGATGCCTGAAAGGACTTCTCGGAGAAATTTTCTAGACGAGGCGTTCATTTGGAACGCCAAGTCATTTTGTCGAACTTCTCCAACACTGACCTATCCACTGTCATTCACAATCGGGGTTGGGAGTCACTGTGTGACGTCCCGGTCACTTGTCCATTTTTCCTGATCCAGGAGTTTTACTCCAACATGCATGGATTTGATTATTCAGTACCTCATTTCATTACTCGCGTTCAAGGTATGCGCATTGTTGTCACACCGGAGATTGTCTCCGATGTGCTCCGTGTCCCGAGGGTAGAGTATCCTGACTACCTTGGTTGTGAGCGTCTGAGGATTGTGTCCAAAGACGAGCTTATTTCTACTTTTTGTGAGCGCCCTTCTGATTGGGGTGAGCGTCTGTTCACTTACTGTTTGGCCTTTGCTAAAGGCCCTCGATTTTTGAACATGGTTATGAATTTTGTTCTTCATCCCCTTTCTCATTATAATTCTATTACCGAGCCCCGTGCTCGATTTTTTCTTTCTTTGATAGAGCATCTCACTATAGATTTTCCCTCTCATTTCATTCTTTCTATTATAGATGTCTATAGGAATACGGCGTCCCGTGATAAGCTCATCTTCCCTTCGGCTATCACGAGGATTTTACGCCATTTTTCTGTTCCCTTTCCCGGTTCCGACCACTTTCATGTTATGTGTGCCATTGACGCCGCCACCATTAAATGGAGTGAGGCGCAGTTTCGTTCGAGGCAGTCCGGTACAACAACTCCTCCCACTCCTTCTGCTCCATCCACATTCGCTCCCTCTTCTTCTATGAGCGGTGTGACACTAGAGGACATCATGACGCAACTTTAGCGCATAGATGCTCGCCTCGACATTCTCAGTGATGAGTTGTGTCAGGTGAACACCCGTGTTGGCCGTATTGCTCGACGCTAGGCTGAGATGGGCGGTTACACCGTGCCTTCCACTCTTGTGGCCTCTGTGGATGAGAGTGATGGCTCCGGCAGTGCTGATGATGCTGAGGATGATGATGATGCTATTGCTTCTGATGATGAGGATGATGGCGATGCTAGCTCTTCCAGTGTTGACAAGATGTCTACTTGACACTCTTACCCTTTGTCACTCGTGACAAAAAGGGAGAGTAGTCATAGTTAGGGGGAGAGTTAGTTTAGGAGATTTTTGTTAGGGGGAGAGTGCATATTGAGGGATGTAGTGAGGACTTGATGTATTTTTTTTTCTTTCTATTTGAGATACATTATTCTTGTACATGGGTCTTGTGACCATTATTGATATACATTGTTCTTATTTTCCTTATATAGTGATGTATGTTTTTCTTTTCACCTATCTTTCCATGTGTTGTTTCTTTTCTTTCTTTATACACATGTTTCTTATATTATGTATGCAATCTATTATTTCTGTTTCACACTAAGATGCTATGATGAGTTTTGTTTAAAGTGTTTTAGAAATACAGGTTGTCAAAGTCTTTCTTGCCATAGACTCTCTTCTTGTAAAGTTTTTCAAGAGTTTGTGTTAGGATAGATTTTATTGTATTCAACAAGTGAATATGAGTGAGTGATTTATGACTTCTCTCATATCTCATTTGTTAGTTGTGGTTTTGTCACGGATTGCCAAAGGGGGAGATTGTTAGGACATATGTGATTCACTTGTTAGGAACATATGTCACTAATTTATGTAATTGGCTAATCCTTTGACAAAACGCATTTTACTTGTATTTGGGTAGATCTAGGATGTGTTTGATACTTCAAGAAACCTTGTTTCAAGTTCAAGTGTTAAAGCCATGCAAGTCTGTCCAAGATTCAAGTGTGAAAAGTGTTGTTTATTAAAGCTTGACAGCTAGCAATCTATCGAGCCTTGAAGAGCTGTTCCAGCCCGTGGCTTGACAGCAGCTCGACAGATAGGTATTTGTCGAGGTTTATGAAAAATAGAGTTTCAGTTCTGTTTTGACTCTAATCCGTGATTGTATGTTTGGGCTTTCTTTTCTCACAACCCTAGACATATAAAAAGATTATTTTAAAGGCCATCAAAGGTGACACAAGTTGCACAAGTGTTGAGCAAAGTTTGTTTAAGCAAATTGTGACCGGAGACAGAATTTGCCCTAGTTCATCTTTCTTGTGAAGAAGCTGCTGTGTTTGTACACCGTAGGGTTTTGTAACCAAGGAGTTTCTCGATTTTCATCGTGTGATGAACTAAAGAACTTTGCAGCCAACAACCGTTTCTAGTTGGTGATTGAAGTCACATACTGGGATCCGCGCAATTGGTTAGTCACGTACTGGGAGCCGTGCATTACAAGGAGAGATTGTCACTACTAAACAAGTCCAATTGGGTATTGGGGTAAGGGTTCAACTGTAGGTTGGTATAAGGTACTAGGATTCCTTTACTTGTAACCGCTTGTTGTGATAATAGTAGATTTTCGGGAGTGGTGACCTTAAAATCACCCAGTAGGATTTTTGCTGTGTAGGTTTTCCCCATTCGTAAACAAATCACCGTGTCAATTTATTTTCTGCTGCATACTTAGTTTAATTGGTGATTTTTTTGTGCTACCACGAGTTTACATGTTAATTTGATTAATTAATAAACTTGGCTAATTAATCAATTAATTCATCACAAGGGGTCAATACATTCTTGGCCTATCAATAACCAAGAAAGAGTTTTTGCATCCACAAAAGTTGGGTGCAACAGCTACTGGCTGTGATGTATTCAACCTCAGCAATGGATAAGGAGATGAAATTTTGCTTTTTACTCATCTAGGAGACAAGATTATTACCCACATAAAAGCAACCCCCCGTTGTACTTTTTCTATCATCAGCATTCCCAGCTCAGTTCACATCAGAATATCCAACTAAGACATCCTTTGTGTCCTTGCTATACCACACTCTGAAATTGGCAGTGGCTTTGACATATTTTATGATTCTTTTTAAAGCAATCATGACACTTTGGGGTTTGCCTGATATCTAGCACACACTCCTACACTATAACTAATGTCAGGTCTACTAGTAGTAAGGTAAAGGAGGCTACCTATGATGCTTCTATATAAGGAAGAATCAACACTTTTGCTTAACAAGTCGACAGTGAGTTTAACATTAGGGCTCATGGGGGTTCTAATAGGACTAGCAGATTCCAAACCAAACTTTTTCACAATATTTTTGGCATATTTAGATTGAGATATGAATATACCTAACTCTTGCTGACGAATCTACAATCCAAGGAAGTGATTCAACTCTCCAATCATGCTCATCTCTAACTCGGCTTGCATAAGCTTTGAGAAGTTATGAGCAAGTTCATCCTTTGTAGACCCGAAAATGATATCATCAACATAGACTTGACCTACTATCAATTTGCCATTCTCCTTTTTGATAAAAAGAGTTTGATCATGTTGTCCTCTTGTGAAGCCATGTGAGACCAGGTATTTTGTAAGTTGGTCATACCAAGCTCTGGGTGCTTGCTTTAGTCCATATAGAGCATTCTTGAGGTACAACACATGATTCGGAAAGTGTGGATCAATGAATCCTTTAGGCTGAGCAACATAGACATCTTCTTTAAGAAACCCATTCAAGAATGCAGTCTTCACATCCATTTGGTAAAGCTTGAACTTCTGGTGACAAGCTAGGGCTAGGAGAATTCTAATGGATTCCATGCGAGCTACAGGAGCAAATGATTCATCAAAATCCACTCCTTTTACTTGAGAGTATCCTTGGGCCACCAGATGAGCCTTGTTGCGAATCACATTTCCCTCATCAGTTTTATTGCGGAATATCCACTTTATGCCAATGATGTGCTCTAATTTTGGTCTAGGTACTAGGGTCCAGACATCATTCCTTTGAAACTAGAGCAATTCATCATGCATGGCCTCAACCCAGCTTTCATCCTAGAAGGCATCCTCAACCTTGGTGGGTTCACCCTGCGACAAAGAGCAAGAATAAAATACAAAGTTAGCAACACATTTATCAATTGTACGCTTTCTTAGTGTAAATTCGTTCATATTTCCCATAATAAGTTCAGGAGGGTGATTCAGCTTGGTCCGTGAGGAATGTCATTTCTCTTCATGAGATTTAGGCTTAAGTGATGTAGGAATATCTGTTGAGACTTCTACAGCATTTGGAGTACTTGGAGAAACGGGCTCTTGATCAACTTCTTCTTGAACAACCTTAGGCTCTGAAGGAAGTATTGCCTTAGATATTTCCTCACTACTTTTCTTAGAACCAGAATTTGAAGTTTCATCAATAACAATATTGACAATTTCCATCACCTTCCTAGTTCTTTTGTTGTACACCCGATAAGCTTTACTTGAGGAGGAGTATCCTAGAAATATTCCTTCTTCGCTTTGGGAGTCAAACTTTCCCACATTTTCTCTATCCTTAAGGATGAAACAAGTACTTCCAAAGATTCTGAAATACTTTACATTCGGCTTTCTTCCCTTCCACAATTCATAGGGAGTCTTCTTTGTACTGGGTCTGAAATATACCCTATTAACTGTATGACATGTGGTGTTGACTGCTTCTCCCCATAAATTTCTGGCCACATCTTTATTGTGTAACATAGCTCTAGCCATCTCCTAAATAACTATGTTCTTTCTTTCTACTACACCATTTTGCTGAGGAGTAATAGGAGCAGAGAATTCTTGAGATATATCAGATCTAGTGCAAAAAGATTCCATATATGAGTTCTCGAATTCTTTATCATGATCACTACGAATTCGATCAATCTTCATGTTCTTCTCAGTTTGCAGTCTTGTACACAAAGCTTTAATGTGCTCAGGAGCATCTGACTTGGATTTGAGAAGAATGACCCAAGTGTATCTGGTGAAATCATCTACTACAACCATGATGTATCTCTTTCCTCTAAGAGATTCGGTTCTAGTTGGACCCATGAGATCCAGATGTAGTAGCTCCAAAGGTCTGGATGTAGCTGATGTGTGAGTGCCTGGATGTTTTGCTTTCGTTTGTTTCCCAAGCTGACACGGTCCACACACAACATTGCTAACCCTGCTGAGCTTTGGTATTCCCAACACTGATTCATTTTTAGAGTATCCACAGCAGTGGAGCTAAAACTTTAGCTATTTGGCATCACAAAAAACTACTTTATCTATTTTACTTACGCACATGCTGCACCAGTGGATCTATTTTAGCTTTCAACACAATAAAATAATATAAACATCACAATAAAATAAGATATCTACTACAATAAAATAATATATCCACTATAATAAAATAATATAACTTCTACACATAACCACTGCACACAACCATCACAGCCGCACACACAACCACAACCACCACCCCCACCACCACAGTCCACAACAAAGAAAAAAAAAATCAACCAAGCCCACACCCACCAAACCCACCAGGCAACACCCACACCCACCACCACGAAACCCACACAAGCCACCACCACAAACACACCGATCTACCCACAAACCCACCCACACAGACACCGTATTGAACCTAGCGGCCCACTCACGAACCACATTGACCCACCACAGCATACCGACGCTGATGAACCTAACCGACACCGACTATTCAACCACACCACAACCCACTGCCCATCGATGCTGACGAACCCAGCCGCCTACCGATGCTGACGAACCCAGCCACCCACCAACGTAGATCGGTGGTGTGGGTCTGAGGCGGATGGCTGCGTGGGTCTAAGGCTGATCGGCGGCTTGGGACGGCTGGTGGGTCGGTGATGTCAAGCTTCGGTGGCAGCAACGTTGAGAATTAGTCAGGCCGGCGGCGGTGAAAGAGTGAGCTTGAGAGAGTGACGTTGAGAGAGTGAGCTTGAGAGAGTTTTGAGAGATGAGAGCTTCAGATGAGAGTGACTGAGAGAGAGGCACAGTGTGAGAATAAAAGAATGTAAAAAAAATGAACCAACTTGTATTATTTTAATTCGGGCTCCAAATAAATTTTTTTTCTTTTTTAGCTCTCATCTACAGTGCACAGCCATAGATAGCTGTGCAATGTAGCAATGAAGCTAAAAAAAATACCTTTAGCTCCACTGCTGTATGGTTGTTTTTTGTGTTTTGGTGGAGCTAAAATAGCTATATAGCTATTTAGCTCCACTGCTGCAAGTGCTCTTAGATAAATTGATAGATGTTTGTAGCTAGCATGTCCCATCCTTTGGTGCCATAAGTCTTCATTTGGCAAACGAATACTATTGCACACAATGTCAGCATCAGGTACCAATCCATAGCAGTTATCTAGAGTGCGGACTCCGCTTATGAGTTTCTTTCCAGACTTATTCAAAATGAGACATTTCCCTTTTGAGAATAGCACCATGAAGTCTTGATCACAGATTTGACTTATGCTCAACAAGTTCACTCTTAGACCTTTTACATACAATACATTTGTAATGTAAAGCAATCCAGGTAGAGAGATGGTTCCCTTCCCTTTTATTTGTGATTTTCTCCCATCACCGAAAGTGACATTTCCACCTTTCTTAGACTCGAAAACCTTAAAGAGAGAATGGTCTCTAGTCATGTGTCTCGAGCATCCACTGTCAAGGTACCACAAACATGTGTCCATTACTTTAAACGCTGACTTCATCATAAAGCACACTTCACACTTGCTTGACAAATCAGCTACCATTTATGAGCAAAACCTTTGATTTTCACCCTTCTCAGATGAATTCCTTTGCCCATTTTCATTTTGAGACAGTCTAGTCTCTTCCTTGTCACACCAAGACCTTTTTCAACAATCATCAAGATAGCTTTCAAATAACTTTTAGACTTACATTTTCTGAAACACTCAATCAAATAGAGATTAGAAAAGCAAGATGTATTTGAAATAAAAGATCTTTTCATGCCGCTTGTAGCCATGACAACAAGGGTCAATAGATCACACAGCAAAGATTAAACCTAATCAGAGTGTGCCTGTTCTGATACCACTTGATAGGGCAAAATGAATTGACCCCTTGCAATTAATTAATTAATTACCCAAGTTAATTATTTAGATCAAATTTCATACAATAGCATGGCAGCACAAACAAATTACCAATTATACTAAATGTAGTGGAAAATAAATTTGACACAGGTAATTTGCTTACGAATGGGGAAACCACCAAGGCAAAACCCCACCCGGTGATTTTAAGGTCACCACTCACAATATTCTACTATTATCAATCACAAGCGGTTACAAGTATAAGGAATCTTACCAAACCCTTCGGCCTATCCTGAAATACCAACCTACAGTTGAACCTTTACCCTAATACCCAATTAGACTTGTATTGTAGTGACAATCTTTTCATTCAATGCACGAATCCCAGTACGTGACTAACCAATGATGCACGGATCCCTGTACGTGACTAACTCCAGCAACTTGAAGAGGTTGTTGGCTGCAAAGTTCTTCAGTTCATCAAGAATGAAGATCAAGAAGCTCCTTGGTCACAAAACCCTTGGCGTAAAGACGCAGTAGTTTCTTCAGAGAGAATAATGAATTAGGGCACTTTTTGCATGCGTTCTCCTTGTATGACAGCCTTTAAAAATAAGTCTTATATATGTCTAGGGTTGTGAGAATAGAAACCTTGTACAAATATACAAGCATGGGACGAGAATCAGATCTGGAATTTCTGATTTCGTAAGTCTCGACAGAAACAGCTTATGTCGAGCTTCTATCGAGCTTCAACATCAAATCTCGATAGAAGTCTTTCTGTCGAGCTTTAATGAACAGCTCTTCTTCTTGTTTCTTGGTCAGATCTTCATGGCTTAAACACTTGACTTAAACAACATGTTTCTTGAAGTCTTAAACCCATCCCAGATGTACTCAATTACAAGTAAAGTGCATTTTGTCAAATGACTAGCCAATTACATAAAATATGTCCCTAACAATTTTCATAGCTATTCAGGAATTGCAAGTGGAAGTACAATACTAAGTAAAATATGCAATGAAGAAGATGACCAACGAGACTGAATCCACATTATTACAAAACATAAATTCAAAGAGAACTAGTCTCTATTTTAGTCGCATCTCAAACCACAGTGCTTGGAATACTCCAAAATCGATAAGGTTCAAATTTATTCTATTAAGAAAGTTGGAACTAATTGTCACATTGGTCTGCAACTCTGCATATACATGATATATAGGCTAATTAGCTAGCCAAGAAGACCTTGAGCCATTTCGCAGACTTCTTAAGGATTCTATCCAAGTTGTTGAGATAATCAGTGTAAGCAAGCCTGTACCGCACTGTGTAGCCTAACCCCATTTCCAAGCAGTCCATCAAAGCCCACATGAAGTATCCATTTACGTCTGCTCCCTACCTACACTCAAACAACAAACAATCTTTATGACTTTGTTTGTTGGAACAAACTTTTTGATTTTATGGTTTATTTATGCATAATATTGGTGCCATCAAAAGAATATGTGACAATTAATTAGTTGTGATTGGTGGATTATAAAGCAGAACAAAATTAGTAGGTAGCACTCAAGAACATACTTCATGGCTACTGAAATGGCATAAAGATGGGCAAGAATATGCTGAATCCGAACATCATCTTGCAATGCAATCTCTACTGCAATAGTATCATCTCGTTTCTGCGGATATCCTGTTCCAAGGCATATACAATCATATCAAGATAAAAAAAATATGATTTTGTGATGTCTTTTTTTGCTTGATGAATATGAAAAAGAGGAACTATTTTAATTAAAGTACTAACCATTCTCAGTAACAAAGAACTTAGGATTGTTGTATGCATTTGAAATATAAACCAATGCATCGGTTAACCCTTGTGGATAGATATAAATTTCAGTGCTGCCTGGTGTCTGGGTTAACAATGAAATATCATGTTCTTAGTCGATGTCTTAAAGTCATTGGGTTTAATCAATGTGTAAACGATAGATTTAAAACAAAACAGTCTTACCGCTACACCAATGAGTACCCCATCTTTCTCAGCTGTGACAAATGCAACAAACAGGAAAGATGGATTAGATATTCCTAACTTTCAAAACCAGATTTAGGCTAAATTCAATTGCATGCTAAATTAAGCTATTTTGCAAATGAAACCACAAAAGTTTACCTGAGACTGTAGCAAACTAATAGTCAGAATAGGCAGAAAAGGTTGCATCTTTATCAAATGCTACGGCAGTTGTGTATCTGGATGTATAATAATTGATACCAATAAAGTCGAAGGATCCTTTAATTAAAGTCTTCTCGTCATCTGTGAATTCTGGAAGTCCATCCCTTACCAAAGCCGTCATGATGAATGGGTAATCTCCAAACACTAATGGTTCCAAAAACCTATTCATACAATAGAAAAAAAGAAAATGAAATTAGACATAATTTTTTAG
>JARYZH020001592.1:0-25673 GCA_030021035.2 Notholithocarpus densiflorus | reverse complement strand
TTGGCTAGATTCGAGGTTAGCCAGGCCTCCTAAAAGAGAGAAAAAAATTAGAAAAAACAAAGAAATTGATTTATTAAGGACCATGGCCAAAAATAGTGGCTAAATAATCTAGCATCACATTTAATGCTACTGTATTTGTCCATTCCATCTACATATTAAAGTAGTATATACATACCACCAGCCGGCCGAGGGAACAACTAGTTGGCTAATTTTATGGTGATTGGAGCTACTATCTTAACACACTTTCCCTTAGTTGACACGGAAAAAAAGGCTAATTAGCAAATCTACTACTAGGTTTTAGGGTGATTTCTGCAAAAAAATTATTCCCCATGCTTTGTCCATTCACCTAGGGTATGTTTGGTTGGAGGTAGAATTGGGATGATGGAAGAAAAAAGAGAAAATAGGTTTGGGTGTTATTTAATAATGAGAGAAAAAATGGAAATCTTTTAGTGTGGCTCAGGCATTTTCTCCTCTAACCCATCAAAAATTCATTCTCCAAATCGGAGAGAAAACAAGCATGAAAACTCATGTTCCAGTGAATGACCAAATTGCCCCCAAATTTTAATGTTTCTCACGAATCTCACCTACCCTACCGACCTCCCCACATGGTCCACACACTTGACCAGGAGGACTAGGACCATGTATATAAATAAAATTGAATTTGTGTTTTAGGTTTCAAGCTCCTAATAAAAGTCTTCTATTCATAAATAAAAAAAGAACATGACCAGATTTGCAAAATGGTCTTTAACAATGGCGGCCCCAGGATTTTTTTCTAGGGAGGTCAATAGTGTCATGAGCTAGGATTTTGTTGTGGGGGAGTAAAAAAATAATTAAAATGATTAATTTTTTTTTTTTTGTATATATATACAATTGTCATATTACATACAATAATCTAACATAGTATTTTAAATAGTATACAATACAACTATACTGTACAATAGTCTAAAAAAATTATTAATAGTTTAAAGATTAGTAAGAAAACAACAATTGAATGCATAAATAAATAAAAATAATAACTAATCATAATATTTGTCAAATTAATAATAAGTTATTATAATCATGTGTAATATCAATTAAGTAAAAATATATGATAAAAAAGAATAGTAACACACCTAAGACTAAGTTTGGGAGTAAACGTGAAACTAAGGAAAAAAAATTAGTAACTTATACAAGCTTTTGCTTTTGAAGTATATGGATTTTTAACCACACACATGGTCATTCTCTTGGAATTGGAGCAAATACTAAAAGACTTTTTGGACTCAAAAAACTGTAGAACACTTATCAAACTACTTTATTAGACATAAAGAAAACATAGAAAAGAGAAAGAGAGAATGAGAAAAGAATCATAGATGTAAATATGGATCAGTTGGTTGTACAAGTGTAATTTTTTGCTAATGAAAAAGAAAAGTGCAAGAAAAAACAGTTTCAATATTCTACCATTAACGGTAAAGTAAGCCAGAGTCCAGAGAGAGTGTTTATTTATTTTTTAACAAATGAGCAATTTTAAGAGTAGTGCTACTGACACAATATTTACATAATAAAATCTAGGTGGTAAGTTGTTAAAGTATGTAAAAAAGTTATGTCAGTTATGAGTTTAGATAAAAAAACCAATTACAATATCTCACTTAATCTTTATTGTAAAATTATTGTGAAAATAGCACTAAAATGATCATATTCAAGTTTATTTTAGTTGAATTTAAATAAAATTTAGAGTTAAGGTGTTCAAAATTTTATTTTATGGGTCACAAAAAAACAAAAAAATTTACATATAATTTTTTTTTTGGTGGGGCCAGGCCATCTTTGAGCTGCATGTAATATAGATCGGTGAACATGTCCGGCACCGTTATTGTTGCCCAGTTTTTTTTTTTTTTTTCACCCAGCAACAAGTCAGCCCAGTATATATTAGATTATAAATATTTATAATAATTAATAAAGATAAATAATATAATTTTATATGTTTGTCTAGTGTTATACTTGTGCGATGCATAGTTTAATAGAAAAGTATATTTAAATTAAACAATTTATTTCAATAATATAATTAAATTACTTATCTTAAAAAATTAAATTAAAATTTTTAAACTTATAAAGGAGATTTTAACTCACTACACACAATTAAGGACAAATTTAATACATTGAGATGATGATTATATGAGAATAAAAATGATTACTTTATGAAAGACAAAAGGTTAGAATGGAATAACTAATCATATAATGAATATATGACAATTTTCATTAAAGAAAAAAATTATTTAAAAAATTATAAGTAGAGTTAATAGAGAAAAAAATTATTTAAATGGGAATTGAATGGTTGTCCTTAAGAGTGAGAATTATATCTAAATTTACCTTATTTTTCCAAGAGGGTAATTGGAAGTTTAGAATAAAAAAAATAACCAAAAAAAGAAAAGAAAAGAAAAGAGTTTGACAACATACATAACATTTAAAAAAAGAAAAGGAAAACAAGCACGATTGAAACTAACTCAGGATTCATGTTGAAAGTCAATAGAGGCTTTGGCCTGAGATTTATTCCTTGTACTCTAAATCTCTTCATGGGTTATGTTAAACAAAATAGCATCATAAACACATAAGCTCTTGTTGTGTCTTATTGCATGATTGCACATCTTGTAAAGTTGCTTGATTGCATCCTGTGAAGTTGTTTATTTTTTAGTAGCTTATAGCTTATATATATATATATATTTATATAAATATATATATTTATATATATAGTAGATAAATATACATTATAGATTACCCATTTACATGAAGATCGGTTTTATCTCAATAATCAAATAGATAAAAGTATATAACTCTCCAACTCATGCACATGTCTAACTCTTCTTAACTATGCACATTGGTTTTTTTTTTTTTTTTTTTTTTTTTTACTTCAAAATTTCGTGAGATAGCATTAGCAAGTATCTAAAAAATTGTTGTTATTTTTATTTAAAAATTAGTGATAAAGAAATAGTTGATAAGAACAAATAAGAAGTTGTTTTTATCTACAAATGTGTGTAAGTGTGAAACTAAAATCTAAATCTAAATAATAAGTAGCATGTGAAGAGGAAATCCAAAAAAAAAAGAAAAGAAGAAGAAGTGACGTTGCTGTTTATTTTTACGTGTAGTAATATAATTTAAGTAAAAAAAAAAAATAGTAAGAAATATATTAATAATAAAAGGATTAGAATTCTAAATTCGTATGATAGTTTTAAGTTTTCATTTCTATAATATCATCAACTTTGTAACATTTGACTTGTTTTGTTTGTAGCTTAATAAGATTGCCATCATTTTTAATAGTAAAATAAGTATATATCTATTAGGAACCTTATATATAGCGTTTAGGTTCATAGAGCTATAATAGTCTAATGTTATAGAAGTTTAATGTTATAAGAAGTATTCGTTAAAAAAAAAAAAAAAAAAGTAAAAAATAAATTAAGTAAAAAAATAGTAAAAAATAAATTAATAATAAAATGATTAGGATTTGGATTGTAATCCAAATAAGATTTTTATCAACTTTGAAATTATAAGAAAAGAAGATAAGAACAAATATATATATATATATATATGTTATCTCTAACAAACATTATTTTGTTTTACATCTATTTCCTGATAGCACTTCCACTCCCATATGTTGTATTCTTCATCTACTACTTCATCTTAGTCAGTGTTTACTGTTCTTTCTTTTGGTGGTAGGCTGAGCCTCCCGTTCATTCAAACTGTTCATTATCCTGTGTTTATCTGTTTAAGCTAATCTTTTGCTTCCCAGATCATCTTCTTTTTCCTATCTTTGTTTTTAGCCCAAAGTTTGTTGCAGATGTGTACTAAGCTAAGTTCTGTGAAGAAATGTTATCCAGTAAGTCTAGGTGTAAGTACCGGTTTTATGCCAGTCTGTTGCCCAGTAAGTCTAAATATATATATATATATATATATATATATAATGGTGTATTATAAAACCAACTCCAAGCTCGTCCATGAGGGTCATCCAAGGTAAGAGTAGAAAAAAATGGATTGCACAGAATGCTCGTCCGTGATGAGGTCGTCCATCCAAAAAGACGTTTGGACGACCTCTTTACATTCTAAGCGTATTTCTCCATTACAAGTTTTGGACGACCTCCACATTCCCATTCCGGAACATAAGTAAGAATCGAGGTTCATTACTACAAACCGTTTCCAATGACGGTTATGGAAAACAAGACCAAACAATATAACTTCCATAACAGTTATGGAAGTTAACTCTGAACCTTTTGAGCTCCTCAATGATAGGAGAAGTTACTAGACAAGTAACTGCCTCAAGGATATGCTATATAAGCACTCATCTACATGAAAAAATGGGTAAGTCTCTCGGACACTTCCAAAAAGATTGGAATCTCAGAATTTGTGAAAAATACTGACTTTACCATTAGAGGGTTCTTGGCCGGTCCCCCCCGGTCACCTTTGATTGTGTGTTCGTTTTTTCAGGCTTTTCAAGTCACTACAAGATCATTGACGCCCGAAGCATTCAGTCTACTGATTTCCTGATTTCCAATGATCATCAATTGGCGCCGTCTGTGGGAAAGGAATTTCATTTTTGAGTTTTGCAGTTTCTTTCTCCGACAAAAGGCTGCATGGTTCGGACAAGATCAAGGGCTGCTAGCCCAAGCCATCAAGAGAGTAGGGATGCCTCTAGTAATCCCCACCGTGATCGTCAATCAGCGCCTGTCATGCAACCATCCTCTGTTCAACATGGGCAGTCCATGGCAACCGCCATGGTGGAGTTAACCCGTTAGAACCAAGATTTGACCAGGGAGATTAATCTAAGGAGGCAATGGCACGAAGGATACGTTGAAGGACAAGCCCAGAGTCAAGAAGATAGAGGGAATGCCGAGCTCGAAACCCAATCAAGGGGTACCACTTCACGAAGGGTGCCATACTTGGAGAGGGAGATGGACCAGATGAGGAAGGTTATAGATGAGATGAGGGAGAACATGAGAAAGGAAAGTCCCGTAGAGGATTTAGTTCACCAAACAGACTCACTTTTCTCGGCTTCCATCAACGGTCACCCCTTGCCTCCAAAGTTCAAGATGCCTTCCTTGGATTCATATGATGGAATGCGTGACCCTTTCGATCATATTGCTACTTTCAAGACTACAATGCACCTTCAAGAGGTTCCAGATGAGATTATGTGTAGAGCCTTCCCTACCACCCTCAAAGGGTAGGCGCGGGTGTGGTTCAGCAAGATACCTCCGAGTATAGTGAGTTCTTTCGAAAAATTGAGTAAGTTGTTTGTTAATAATTTCATCGGAGGACAAAGGCATAAACGTTCCTCGTCTAGCCTGCTAACCATATAGCAAGGAGAGAATGAAAGCTTGCGCTCTTTCATTACTCGTTTCAACAGGGAAGCCTTGACAGTGGATGAGATGGACGACAAGCTATTATTGGGCGGCCTTCCATAATGGAGTTAACTCTGACTTATTCATCCATAAGCTTTACAAGCAAGAGCCTCAGACCATGGCTAAACTCGTCCATTCGGCCCAAAATTTTATGAATGCAGAAGATGCGATTATAGCCAAGAAGAGGAAGAGAGCTGAGAGAATGGAAGCAGATCCCCCGAGCCATTCCAAACAAGGTCCTCGCACAAAGAAGGGGCGGACGGGAGAGAAGAAGGACCGAGACAACAAGAAAGCAGGCTCTTTAGCATGGAGTCAATAATACACGCCCTTGAACATGCCGCTTGAACAAGTTCTCATGCAAATTAAGGACAATTCTTTCTTGAAGTGGCCGGAGAAAATGAAGAGAGATCCTAACAAGTGCAATAGGAACAAGTATTGCCGCTTCCACAGAGACCATGGGCATGACATAGACGAGTGTTTCGATTTGAAGTAGCAGATTGAAAATCTCATCAGGCAAGGAAAATTGAGAAATTTCCTTGGACGAGATCACAAGGACGAGAAGTTGAAGGGAAAAGTAGAAGAGTCATCACGACCCCCGCTTGGAGAAATAAGAGTTATCATAGGAGGAACCTCTACAGGGCAATCTTCCAAGTCAAGAAAGACATACCTGAAGGTAGTGTAGAACGTCCAACACTCTGGACGATTGCCAAGGACGAGGGCAACGAACGAACAAACCATCACATTCACGGACGAGGATGCTGAAAGGGTTCACCACCCCCATGACAATGCCATTGTCATCACTTTGCTTATCGCTGATTAAACGACTAGAAGGGTGTTGGTAGAAAATGGAAGTTTGGCAAACATCTTGTATTATCCTGCTTTTCAGCAAATGAGGCTTGGACAAGATCAACTTCCTCCAGTAAGTCCGCCCTTGGTAGGGTTCGGAGGAATGAAAATGCAACCTGTAGGCACTATTACGTTACTTGTGGTGGTGGGGGCATACCCACAACAGGTAACCAAGGACGTAAATTTCCTTGTGGTAGATTGTTCTTCCTCTTATAATGCCATAATCGGAAGGCCAACTTTAAATAGTTGGAAGGCAGTCACGTCTACTTACCACCTATCAGCCCAAGTTCCCTACAGAATGTGGGGTATGACAAGTGCAGGGAGATCAGCTAGCAGTAAGAGAATGCTATTTAGCCATGTTGGCCATGGACGAACAAGTTCAAACGATGAACATTGAGGAAAGGAGAGTTGTGGCAGAGCCCACTGAAGCATTGGAAGACATTCCTTTGGACGAAAATAACCCTAAGAGGTATACAAAAGTTGGAGCGAATATGGAAAAGAAGACGAAGCAGGACCTTGTCCAGTTCTTAAAGAAGAGCATTGATGTGTTTGCATGGAGTCATGAGGACATGTCGGGTATAGACCCTAGTGTCATTACCCACCGTCTAAATGTACATCCTTCCTTTAAGCCTGTACGACAGAAGAAAAGAGTATTTGCTCCTGAGCGAGACAATGCCATTAAAGAGGAAGTTCAGAAGTTGACTACAACAAAGTTTATTCGAGAAGTTTATTATCCAGACTGGTTGGCCAATGTAGTAATGGTCAAGAAGGCCAATGGCAAATGGAGGATGTGTGGGGACTTCACTGATCTAAACAAGGCCTGCCTTAAGGATAGTTATCCATTGTCGTGAATTAATCAGTTGGTAGACTCAATTGCAGGTCATAAGTTGTTAAGTTTCATGGATGCTTTCTCAGGTTATTATTAGATAAGGATGGACGAGGCGGACCAAGAAAAGACATCCTTTATTAGTAGTCAAGGCTTGTTTTGTTACAAGGTGATGCCTTTTGGTCTGAAGAACGCTGGGGCAACATACCAAAGGTTGGTCAACCATATGTTTCGTTCGTAGATTGGACAGAATGTAGAAGTCTATGTAGATGATATACTGGTGAAGAGTTTGGACGAGGGAAAGCACTTGGACAACCTTCAAGAAACCTTTGATACGCTTAGGCAGTACAACATGAAGCTGAATCCCAGCAAGTGCTCTTTCGGAGTTTCATCAGGAAAATTCCTCGGATTCATGGTTTCACATAGGGGAATCGAAGCAAATCCTGATAAGATTCAAGCAATACTGGATATGAAGCCTTCGCGAAGTATCAAAGAAGTCCAGTCTCTTACCAGACGAGTTGCTGCCCTTAACAGGTTTGTTTCTAAAGCTACTGACAAATGTTTACCGTTTTTCAAGGTTCTTAAAAAGTTATTTGAATGGACGGACAAGTGTCAGAAAGATTTCCAAGACCTCAAGACCTACCTCACCACAGCTCCCTTGCTGAGTTCGTCCATGCCTGGCGAAGAGTTGTATTTGTATCTGGCAGTGTCCCCACATGCAGTGAGCTCAGCTTTGATTAGAGAAGAAGGAAAGGTGCAGAAGCCGGTCTATTATACAAGCCGAGCGCTAAAAGGGGCGGAAGGACGATACCCAATGATGGAAAAACTAGCCTTCGCTTTGGTTACAACTTTAAGGAAATTAAGGAATTATTTCCAAGCTTATGTCATCAATGTCTTGACAGATCATCCATTAAAGAAGGCAATGATCAAGTTGAAAGCCGCAGGATGACTGATCCAATGGGCCATAAAACTTAGCGAGTTTGATGTCAGATACCAACCAAGAAATGCGATAAAAGCACAAGTATTGGCAGATTTCATTGCGGAGTTTACCCTGAGTCAAAGAGAGCTAGACGAGCTGGATGAAGCTAAAAAATGGGTCGTCAGTGTGGACGGCTCGTCCACATTATATGCAGGAGGAATTGGAGTCATACTCAAATCCTTGGAAGGAGACAAGTTGAGATATGAAGCTCATCTGCAGTATCAAACAACCAACAACGAGGTTGAATACGAAGCTCTCCTTAAAGGACTGAAATTGGCTAAGTCCCTAAGGGCGGAGTCAGTAATAGTCCAAAGGGATTCTCAGTTGGTTATCAATCAAGTCAATGGAATGTGTGAAGCTAAAGAAGGCCGGATGAAGAAGTATCTAAACAAGATAAGGCAGCTTGTCAAGAAGTTCAAGGAAGCCAGTTTTGTTCAACTCCCTAGAGAGGAAAACATGGAGGCAGATGCTTTGGCAAAAGCAGCCTCAGCAGGGGAGGCTATGGACGAGTTTGATAAAGTCCAATATATGCCAAGCATAGATCTTCCAGAGGTACAACAGATAGGAGGAGAAGAAAAATGGATGACTCCAATAGTCGTCTACCTCAAGGATGGAAGGCTTCTAAAGGACAAGGACGAGGCAAAGAAGTTAAGGATCAGAGTTGCCAAGTATGTTCTTATAGACAAGGTGTTGTATAAATGAGATTTTTCTTAGCCCTACTTAAGGTGCTTAGCCTCGGATGAATTGAACTATGTATTGAGGGAGATTCATGAAGGGGCATGTGGGAACCACTCAGGACTAAGAGCATTGGTTCGCAAGGTCGTCTGTGCAGGGTATTACTGGCCAACTATTCAAGCAGATGCAAAGACTTATGTCAAAATATGTGACCAATGTCAACGCTTTAGCAATATTCCCAGGCAACCATAGGAGTATCTCACCCCGATGATGGCCCCATGGCCTTTTGCACAATGGGGATTAAATATCTTGGGTCTTTTTCCACTTGGAACCAGGCAGATGAAATTTTTGGTGGTTGGGATTGACTATTTCACTAAGTAGGTGGAAGTAGAACCCCTAGCAAAGATCATGCAACAAAATGTCAAGAACTTCGTCTGGAAAAACATTGTGTGCAAGTTCGGGGTACCCAGGGTATTGATATCAGACAACGGACGACAATTTGATAACGCATTTTTCAGGGATTTTTGCGAACACTTCAGAATTCAGAATCATTATTCCTCACCCACCCACCCTCAAGCAAACGGTCAAGCAGAAGTGGCAAACTGATCATTGTTGAAGATCGTCAAGACTCGGCTTGAGGGGGCAAAGGGAGTATGGCCAGATGAGCTACCGGGTGTTTTGTGGGCCTATAGGACGACGGTGATGTTAGGATATGTGCCCTTAAATCCTATTGTATGATGCTATGTATGACATTATGTATGACTTAATGTTGTGATTAATAAAGTTTCTTTATTATTATCTAAAATAATAGTAACATGAATATTCGGACATTATCATATAGTCCATAAGATGCATAGTATGTGATTTATGTGATTTAGTCACAGAAGATATAGATCACAAGTTCTTTGTAAACTTAGAATTTTAGTTCATAGTCGGTGATGAAATTGGGCATTTCATCTACGAAGACTATAACATATCAACTAAGATGATTTGTCTTGATCATGGAAGTGGAGACTTCTAGTTGATGTATTAATATGTTTTAAGAATTAAGACATATTGAACTGGACCGCTGTGAGATTTATTATTCTCCTAACGACTGTCAAATAAATAATAAGTCTCACGACTTCTATTTATATGAACTCTTAATCCTGAGAGAATAATGGACCTGATTATGAAGTGTAAGTTGCTTTGATATATCAGGAGTGAGATCTAAAGTCACGATCAAAATCTCAGTATGTTTGGCAGCCACATTTAGTGTTGGTGGAACATATATTCTCAAGATGGAATTCATAATCTCTTAACGAAAATATAAAATATTTCCTTGAGATAAGTTTAATGGGTTCAGTTATTCAAAGAGTTAGGCCTAACCACTTTGGTAAGAAATTACTAAAGTATATATTTATGAAATTAGATTTCATAAATATATGATGAATAACTTTAAAGAATTAAACCAGGTACTCAAAGAATAAGATGTAGTAATCTACAAAGTGGCAGTCTTCATTCATGACTTTGTATTACTACAAATATTTTATGAAGGGGTTGCATGTATAATAAAGTCTTGGGATATAATTTATTAATAAGGCCTACAGTGCAATTATATTTATATAGTGGTATTAAATATAATTAATGGTAACTTTGAACTTGTCAAGAGTTGACAGAAAAGCCCAAGGCCCATTGGAGCTAGTGTCTTATTGGTCCTTTTTGGTCCCACTCCAAACCACACACTAAAGCCCAATTGGAAAGGCCCTATAGGCCAGCCCAATTAGATAATCAGTTAGTTATAAAGGGAGAGACATACAAAATTTTTTATTAAGAGAAAAAGAGACATCATTGTGAAATGGTGTGTATGTGTGAGTGAAGCCACTCAATTATTCTCCCTTGGAAACGGATTGAGAGACCACACTTCTTGGGCGTAAAGTGGAATTGGAGTGAAGATTAAAAGTGTTCTCAAGTACTTTTAATATTTTGTTTTGAATTTCACCGCACCAAGGTACGCTATCTTGTTCTTAAATTCTGAAATTTACATAGTGCATGTTATCAATCATGAATGAAAAAGATCCATGTTTGTTGCTTCCGCTGTGTGTTTTGTATGAGATACAAAACTAGATTTTTCATCAATTGGTATCAGAGCCAGGTTTTCATTTCATGTTTGTATAACATGTGATTGAATTTTAGAATTTAAGAAAACCGTTATCTTTGTGTTTCAATTTTCTTTATAATTTATTTTTGGAGATTGACTTTACGTTAATGTGAAGTGAATTCCTTTTTAATATGGAATTCCGTCTTCAAAAGAATTTATGGCCGTGTGTATATACTTTGGATATCAATGGCAGTTGAGAATAGTTATTGTCGATGGACAACAACTACCTTCTTCGAATGGACATCTTGGTTTATTTAATTTGCCGTGTTCTAATTGTAATTGCCAAGGAGATATAGTATATATCAATAACTGTCATGTGGGTTACTTTAGTTATTGTATGGCTTGGCTATATTTAGACAATTGAATGTTATTGCCTTGATGCATTGGTTGATATATTATATATATGAGTTTTGCACTGATTGCATTGCTTTATGGTAGTTATTGACTATTGAATGTAACTACCAAGTGCGTGAACCATGTTGATTGCATCGCTTGGCTTGATATACATCAAGTAACTATCACGTGTTAATTATAGCTTCCTTTTACTTTTGCTTGGTTTCAGGGGCGTAGCCAGGATTTTTTACATGGGGGGGCCGATTTTCGACAACGATGATTATTATCGTTGTATGGATAGTCTATATTTTTAGGTTGATATGGACCTTCTTTGAAATAAGCTCATCGGATTCATCTTGTTTGTTGATCGAAAATTCACATATTTGTTTACGTGATCCTGGATCACGATCTATCTCTTCCGATTGAATTCTTGAACATTTGGAGGGGTGTTTATTAGGCATTGAAGTATCAACATTTATTTTTACAGCCACATTTGTTTTTACAGTCACAGGTGTCCTAAATTCTGAATTGCTAACATCTTTTTTCTTAAAGAATGCATCAATTGTTTTTCGTTTGCTCATAATTCTTTTAGCTTTAAGAATATGACTCAAAAATTAACATGAAAAGAACTTAAAAAATAAAATCTTAATTAGAAATTTTTACTTAATTATATGGATGTTATTCATACTTAAGAAAAAAAAAAATTTCCACTATAATTTAAACAGTCAACCTATCATCATTCCTATTATTAATTATATGGATTTTATTCATACCTCCCCATGCCTTCAATCATATATTTCTCTAAAAATCTATGAAAAATTAAAGAGCATGTGAATATTTAAGTAAGTGTATATAGTTGAGAAAAAAAAAAAAACACTAAAAAGAGATGAAGGTGTAGTGCTGAAGAAAGAAAACTGAAAACTGAAAACTCACCCTCTGAATGATTTATTTTAAGAAAGCAAGAAGAAAGAAAATAATGGTCAGGTTTTTTTTTTTTTGGGATCGTGAGGACTGAGTTTGAGAGAAGGGTTGAGTTGAGGTTTTGTTTTGTTTAGGGCTGCTGGTACCAGTGGAGTGGGCGGTGGCGTGTACACAGAAGACAAGAAGAGAATAAAAAGAATAGCAAAAGAAAGGGTTATGATTTCGAGTTTGAGAATGGATGATAAAATGTTATTTTGTTGGGTAGTGCCTTTGGGTATTTAAATATAAGTGGGCTATGTTTTGTTTTATTAGAGGATAAAAGAGGCCTACAATTGAAACTAGAGCATGCTGGGGCCTGAGAGTGAATTGTACAGAAATGAGAGGGGGGGCCGGATGTAAATCATTAGGGGGGCCAATTAAAATTTCTATATAGGCTGGTGGGCTATTTTTTTTTTTTTTGCAGGGGCCACGGCCCCCCCAAGGGGCAACGTGGCTCCGCCCCTGCTTGGTTTGTACCCTTATGCCACGGGAAGGCTTTGGTTATTAGTCCTTGTCTTTTGTATACTTAATGGGGGTCTTTTTCAACCCCAATATTCAATAAAAATTCTATCTTCACAGTCAAAAAAAAAAAAAAAACTATCACGTGTTAATTGAAAGTAGTCCTTGATTAATCCGTATATATTTATATGTTATCAAGGATTCAAGGCATAACTTCATGACTTGATTTAAATATATATATTAAGTCAATGATGAAAGTTATCAATGATATATTGTGGCTTGGAGTGCAAATCCTTGATGGCATGCAAATTGTTTATAAAGGATTCTAACAATCCGTATATTATATATAATGTAATATTCATATATTACATGTAATAAGCCATATATTATATTATATATAATGTAATATGGGTTTATATTACATGCTAGGATTAAAGTATTCATTTAATGAAATTTATTCCTAATGAGATTAGGATTATTTTTTCAAGGGTTTCTAGCATTATTATGGTTCTTGATTTTAAAAACCTTTAATTTAAAATATCTAGTGGGAGAGAGATACAAGGGTTGGATCTCACGGTCTTCATTATCGGTTCATAGTAATGTGGGTAAGCACCTCGTCTTGGCGTATATGCCTCGCGATCCCAAAGGAGGGTGTTTACTTTATAGTACTATAAGATTGAACTAACCCGTTTAAAGTAGTGTGGACAAGCACCTCGTCTTGGCGTATATGCCTCGCGATCCGAAAGGAGGGTGTTTTGTTCCATGGTACTACAAGTCTAAACATTATAAGGGAGATGAAATGTGGCTACATATGATTCTAGATAATGGTGTACACTAGACTAAGTGTAATGTTAACCTCCCAAAGGAGCTATGTCATTATTACTTAGAGGCTAAAACTAATACGGCATATTATTAGTGTATGATAAGAGTTATCATGATAGCACTAATAATGAGAATATTTTTCAATCAATTAATGTGTTTACAATAAACTTGCTACCAAGGAATTATAGACATGAATTGGATTGTCGTTGCATATATTATTTTATGGTTTTATAAGGTTCCATATTATATGTTTATATGCTAAATTGATAATGTCTAGTTTACTTATTATATTCATGTTTGTTTTTTTCATATTTAAAATCATGGTATCATTTAGCCCACTTGTTGCTATTCTTAATCAAAACAAACTGACTGGATCCAACTATGTTGACTGGAAAAGAAATTTGAATATTGTTCTTACTACTGAAGAGCACAAATATGTGCTTACTCAACCATGTCCTAGTTTTCCATCATTAGATGCTCCTCTTGAGGAAAAACAGCGATATGATCGTTGGCAGAAATCTAATGAGATGGCTAAGTGTTATATCCTAGTATCTATTTCAAATGTTCTACAACATCAAATGCAGGATGTAGAACTAGCTTCGGACATAATGCTAAGTCTGAAGGAGATGTTTGGTGAGCAAGGCCATTTTGCAAGGCAAGAAACAATGAGGCAGGTTTATAATACCAAAATGGCTAAAGGTACTTCAGTGAGGGAGCATTGTCTTAGGATGATCTCTAATCTGAATACATTGGAAGTTTTAGGTGTTGATATTGATGGAGAATCCCAAGTGGATATGATACTCCAGTTACTACCAGAATCATTCAAGGAATTCAGACTTAACTATAATATGAACAAAAAGATTTATTCATTGTCTGAATTAATGAATGAGTTGGTAGCGGCGGAAGGCATCCTTGGTACTTCTAATGTTGATGCCAATATGGCTGAAGTTTCTACTTCTCAACCTAAGTTGAAAGGCAAGGGTAAAAAGAAGAAGAAGAAGAAGGACTTCGCCAAGAAAGATGGTAAACAAGTTGCCTTAGGAGTTGCCAACAAAGGAAAGAAAACCAAAGGAAAGTGTTTCCATTGTGGTGAGAAAAGACACTGGAAGAGGAATTGTCCAATATTTAAGGCTGCCAAGAATAAAAGTACGAAAAGTACATTCCTTCTTGAAACATGTTTAGTACAGAATCCCACAGATTCTTGGTGTGTGGATTCAGGTTGTACTAATCATATCTGCAATTCTTTGCAGGGGTTTTAGGAGACCAAAAAGCTGAATAAAGGGGAAATGTTTCTTACCTTGGCTGATGAGAGTAGGATTCCAATTGTAGCTATTGGAGTGTTTAATTTATGTTTTGAATCTAGAGTTTTAATATTAGAAGACTGTTTGTATGTACCTAATGTTCGTAGGAATTTAATTTCTGCAACTTATTTAGGTAAACATGGATATTATGTTATCCTTAAAGACAATGTTGTAATAAAGAAGGATAAAGTGTTTATCTGTTCTGGCAATATTGTGGATGGTCTTTATATTTTAACTCTTGATAAGCATGAATTATATAATTCTGAATTAGATCATAACTCTCATGTAAAATCATTAAAGAAGAAGTTTCCTTCTACTAATGAAGCATATCTTTGGCACTTGCGTTTGAGTCATATTAATCCAAACAGAATTCAAAGACTGATCAAAGATGGACTCTTAGAGACATTGGACTTTGATGAATTTTCAGTTTGTGAATCTTGTTTGGAAGGCAAAATGACCAAACGACCTTTTAATGTAAAAGGTAGAAGAGCCCAAGAGTTGCTTGAATTAGTTCATACGGATGTATGTGGTCCTATGTCAACCCAAGCAAAAGGAGGTTATAAGTACTTCATCACTTTTACCGATGATTACTCAAGATATGGTTATGTGTACCTAATGGGACGGAAGTCCGAAGCCTTTGAAAAGTTTAAAGAGTTTAGGGCTGAAGTTGAGAATCAATTAGGTAAACGCATAAAGGCCATTCGATCTAATCGTGGTGGCGAATACCTTCTTGGGGATTTCAAGAATTACTTAACTCAAAATGGGATTGTATCCCAATTGACTACACCTGGAACTCCCCAACAGAATGGTGTAGCAGAAAGAAGGAATAGGACTCTTTTGGAAATGGTTAGGTCCATGATGAGTTACTCAACTTTACTAGTTTCTTTTTAGGGATATGCACTAAAAACTGCTATGCATATTTTGAATTTAATTCCATCAAAATCTGTTCCCAACACACCTAAAGAATTGTGGAGTGGGCATAAGCCTAGTATGAAATATCTTCACATTTGGAGATGTCCAGCACATGTATTGAAAAGGAAGTTTGATAAGTTGGAAGCTAAAACTGAAGTATGCATGTTTATAGGGTATTCAAAGGAAACAAAGGGTTATTTATTCTATAATCATAAAGATAACAAAGTGTTTGTTAGCACACATGCCAAATTTTTGGAGGATGATTATGTGAATAATTTTAATCTTAGAAATAAAGTTGTTTTGGCTGAAATGAATGAACCTGTAAATGAACAACCAATGGATGAAACTAGAGATGATGTGGTTGTATTAGACACACCACAAGATATTACTCATGAGATGACTAGTACACAGGTGCCTCGTCGTAGTGGGAGAATTGTTCGGCCTCCTATAAGATTTATAGGTTTGGGAGAAACTTATGAAACTATCCCAAAAGAGGCTGAATCGGATCCCTACACTTATGAAGAGGCAATGAATGATATAAATGCACATCATTGGGTCCAAGCTATGAAATTTGAATTGGATTTTATGTATTCCAATCAAGTATGAGATCTTGTAAAGGCGTCTAACGGCATTAAACCTGTTGGTTGCAAATGGGTTTACAAGAGAAAAAGAGGGATAGATGGAAAGGTTGAAACCTTTAAAGCAAGACTAGTGGCGAAAGGGTATACACAAAAAGAAGGTATTGACTATAATGAAACTTTTTCGCCAGTAGCCATGCTTGAATCTATTATAATTCTTTTATCCATTGCTGCTCATTATGATTATGAGATTTGGCAAATGGATGTCAAGACTGCATTTCTTAATGGCAATCTTGAAGAAGAAATCTATATGATGCAACCGGAAGGTTTCATAGCAAAGAACCAAGAGCATATGGTATGCAAGTTGAAAAGGTCCATTTATGGACTTAAGCAAGCATCTAGGTCATGGAACATTAGATTTGATCAAGCAATCAAGTCATTTGGTTTTGAACAAATGATGAACCATGTGTGTACAAAAGACATCGAGATAAAGTAGTAATGTTCCTAGTGCTTTATGTTGATGACATTCTACTCATTGGAAATGATGTAGGGGTAATGTCATCAATAAAATTTTGGTTGTCAAGCCAATTTGATATGAATGACTTAGGTGAAGCTAACTTTATTCTAGGGATCAAGTTTTGGCGAGATCGCAAGAATAAGATGTTAGGTTTATCACAAATTGGGTATATAGATAAGGTTTTAGAACGGTTTAGCATGCAAAACTGCAAGAAAGGATTACTTACTTTCAGACATGGAGTTCCTCTATTTGATGACCAAAGGCCTAAGACTCAAGAGGAAGAAAATATGATGAGACAAGTTCCTTATGCATCTGCAGTAGGAAGTCTCATGTATGTCATGCTTTGTACTAGACCAAATATCTGTTATTCAGTTGGCATGGTCAGCCGATATCAATCAAATCCAGGACCAAAACATTGGCAAGCTGTAAAACATATTCTCAAGTATCTTCGATGAACGAGAGATTATATGCTTGTTTACCGGTGTGAGGATTTGATTCCCATTGGCTATATAGATTCAGACTTTCAATCAGATCTAGATTTCAAAAAATCCACTTCGGGATGTGTTTTCACTTTGGGAGGTGGAGCCATAACTTGGAGGAGTGTTAAACAATCTTGTATTGCGGACTCCACCATGGAAGCTGAGTACGTTGCTGCTTGTGAAGCAGCAAAGGAAGCTGTTTGGCTCAAGAAATTCCTTTCTGATCTTGGTGTTATAAGAATGGAGCAAGTTCCCACCACATTGTTTTGTGACAATAATAGAGCGGTTGCACAATCCAAAGTTCCAAGGAATCATAAGAAAGGAAGGCACATTGAGAGAAAATACCACATTATTCGAGACATTGTTACTCGAGGAGATGTAGTGGTTGCAAAAATTGAAAGTGCAAATAATCTAGCAGATCCATTTACCAAAGCCTTACCTCAAAGGACTTTCGAGTCACATTTGAAGGGAATGAGAGTTCGATTAGTGCACAATAGTCTTTAGGGCAAGTGGGAGATTGTTATGATATCTGCCCTTAAATCCTATTGTATGATGCTAAGTATGACATTATGTATGACTTAATGTTATGATTAATAAAGTTTCTTTATTATTATCTAAAATAATAGTAACATGAATATTCGGACATTATCATCTAGTCCATGAGATGCATAGTAAGTGATTTATGTGATTTAGTCACAGAAGATATAGATCACAAGTTCTTTGTAAACTCAGAATTTTAGTTCGTAGTCGGTGATAAAATTGGGCATTTCATTTGCAAAGACTATAACATATCAACTAAGATGATTTGTCTTGATCATGGAAGTGGAGATTTCTAGTTGATATGTTAATATGTTTTAAGAGTTAAGACATATTGAACTGGACCGCTGTGAGATTTATTATTCTCTTAACGACTGTCAAAAGAATAATAAGTCTCACGACTTCTATTTATATGAACTCTTAATCCTAAGAGAATAATGGATCTGATCATGAAGTGTAGGTTACTTTGATATATCAGGAGTGAGATCTAAAGTCACAATCAAAACCTCAGTATGTTGGGCAGCCACATTTATTGTTGATGGAACATATATTCTCATGATGGAATTCATAATCTCTTAACGGAGATATAAAATATTCCCTGGAGATATAAAATATTCCCTTGAGATAAGTTTAATGAGTTCAGTTATTCAGAGAGTTAGGCCTAACCACTTTGGTAAGAAATTACTAAAGTATATATTTATGAAATTAGATTTCATAAATATATGATGAATAACTTTAAAGAATTAAACCGGGTACTCAAGAAATAAGATGTAGTAATCTATAAAATGGCAGTCTTCATTCATGACTTTGTATTACTACAAATATTTTATGAAGGGGTTGTATGTATAATAAAGTCTTGGGATATAATTTATTAATAAGGCCTAGAGTGCAATTATATTTATATAGTAGTATTAAATATAATTAATGGTAACTTTGGACTTGTCAAGAGTTGACAGAAAAGCCCAAGGCCCATTGGAGCTAGCGTCTTATTGGTCCCTTTTGGTTCCACTCCAAACCACACACTAAACCCCAATTGGAAAGGCCCAATAGGCCAGTCCAATTAGATAATTAGTTAGTTATAAAGGGAGAGACATACATAATTTTTTATTAAGAAAAAAAGAGACATCATTGTGAAATGGTGTGTATGTGTGAGTGAAGCCACTAAATTATTCTCCCTTGGAAACTGATTGAGAGACCACACTTCTTGGGCATAAAGTGGAATTGGAGCGAAGATTAAAAGTGTTCTTAAGTACTTCTAATATTTTGTTTTGAATTTCACCGCACCAAGGTACGCTATCTTGTTCTTAAATTCTGAAATTTACATAGTGCATGTTATCAATCATGAATGAAATAGATTCATGTTTGTTGCTTTCACTGTGTGTTTTGTATGAGATACAAAACCAGATTTTCCATCAGGTGAGAACCCCTACAAGGGAAACTCCTTTTAAGCTAGCCTATGAAAGTGAAGCAGTCATACCTGCAGAAGTACATATGGCTAATCATAAGATAATGAAATATCAAGACGAGGATAACGAGGAACAACTCCGCCTAAACCTTGATCTCATAGACGAGGTGAGGATGGATGCAGAGCAAAGGACAGCAATGTATAAGAACCTCATGGCAAGGCAATAAGATGCAATGGTAAAACCTAGGCATTTCAACATAGGGGACCTCATCTTGAAAAGGGTCTCTTTGGCAACCAAGAACCCAACTCATGGAAAATTGGGACCTAACTAGGAAGGACCCTACAAGGTTATCAATTGCAAAAGGCAAGGATCCTACTACTTGGAGACCCTGGACGGGAGGAAATTGGAGCATCCTTGGAATGTTGAACACTTGATGAGGTATTATCAGTAAGATATTAGCCTGGATGAGCATTATCTTGGACGAGCCGAAGTTTGTTTTGTTTATCTACATATTGTTAGCATTATATATGTTGAATTAACTCCTTAAAGCTATGTTAGTTTCTAAACTATGTGGTGTGGACTATGGATGAAGTCGTGGATTTGTAGTATTTATTTGTATTTGTCAAATTCCCTAAAAGGCATTAGCTTCTAAGCATATGCCTCGCCTATGAACGATATTTATGTTATGTACATAATGTTGTGTGAATTCCCAGTTTTTATATTGTTTTCGTTCGAATTAATCCACAAGAAGGCTAAAAGCCCAAGACGAGTAGATTCTCTGGATGCAGGGATGTAACGTTTATAAGCTTTCCTTAATAAGGATAAAGCAAAGAAAAATGAACCTAAGGCGTCTTCATCTAATCAATGGACGAGGTAAGACCTAAGGTATATTCATCCAGCCAATGGATGAGACAAAAGCGTGCATGCAAAAATATTCGACGTCCATAAAGGAATTTGACTAACCAGTCAATCTTTGGATGAGTTTAAGCTGGCACTTTACCCAAAGACGAGTAAAGAATCGTCAAGTTTATGGACAAGGGGTAATGAAAGCCGTGAACAAATATAACTAACAAAAGGAGCACCATTCGGGGACGAGTTATTCTTGCAAAAATTTAGAGAATGGTGAAAAATGCTGAACATGAACAAGTCCTTATCATGGACGAGTCAAGTTTGAAACCAATATTATGGATGTAGAAAACGTTCATCCATGCAATAACATGTTTAGTAAAAGGAAAGGTGAAGAAAATAAGCATTCATTCATCTATTAAGGGTGGACGACCAACGTCCAAAAACCCTTATAAAATAAAGCTTAAAGAAAAGCAATTGTTTAAACAGCTCGTCCTAAAACTGTGGATGAGTTAAATGTACTTAAATAAACTTTAAAAGGTCCAAAACAACGGACCAAATGAAAAAGAAAAGAAAAAGTACAAGGATAAACATAATGTCGTCTTCATGAAGGAGGTGCATCAACGCTGGGATCATCCTGAGCTGGCATGGTGGTGGCATTGTCCTCAATGTTTATGTCCTTTGAGCTCGTCTGCAGGAGGGAGCTTGTAGCAGCGCCACCAAGGTTGAGTTTAATGGAGCTAAAGTCAACCTTAGGGAAGTTTTCTATAGCTTCCATTCTGAAATCTTCAAAGCCCGCTGTGTAGTAAGTGTCCAACAGATCAATAAATGATTTGGACGCCTTGAACTCCGCAACTGCATCTCTCTTGGTTTTCTCAAGAAGGGTACTCAACTCATCATTCCTCTTTTGGAGGTGATCAAGATGAGTATCCTTCTCTATGGCATTAGTCTTCAACTCCTCAACATAATTCTGTAGCTCTTTGGCATCGTCCTTGGCCTTAGCCGCCACCTCAGCCCATTTCTTGCACTCGTCCTTAACCTCCTGGATCCTCGTCTCTAGCAGGATCCTTATCTTGTCCAGCTCTGTTGCCTACCTAGATGTGACAATGAACTAGACATTGCCTACATATATTAGAATTGTGTTAGACAAAATACACATGTATACATTACTGACAGGACGAGATTAAAAAAAAAAAAAAAAGGCGAGTTCACATACCTTGAAAAGGTCATGAACACCAGAGTGCTCAAAGTCCTTCAAAGACATGTCATAGCATGCCGCCACGTCCTCGTCTGTCACGACCTTCTCGAACCTTTCCCAGGCTAAGTCTTCATTTTCATTAAGGGTCTGTTTGTTTTGGGTGTAAATGGTTTCAGGAAATCATTTTCCGTAAAATAAGCTGTTTGGTCGGTTTTGAAAATAGAATTTTCCGGAAATCATTTTCATTTGACCGTAAAAAAGAAGCTTTGACCACTGAAATTCATTTCCGTTCCTATTTTCACTTTAAATGGTTTCTGGACCGAGAGAGAGAGAGAGAGAGAGAGTGAAGGGAAGAAGAGGGAGAACACACTCACGCCTTTGACGTCGCCAGCGAACCCCGAGCTCCAGTCCAACGATCGCACGCACCAGATTGCATCGGTCTCGTCGATCGCAGCACCGCACCGATTGCACTGCGCCGCTCGATCTTGCCTTCGATCTCGCCTCCGCGCAATCTCGCCTCCACGCGATCTCGCCTTCGACCCAGAGCCTTCGACCCACCGATCTTCGACCCACCGATCTCTCTCTCTGTGTGATTTTGATTTCTGTGTGATTTTGATTTTTGTTGTTGTTGTGGTGGTGTGGTAGTGGTGTTTTGGTGGTTGTGGCTTTTGATTGCCGGAGTTTGCTACCGTGGGTTGAATTGGAGTTTTGGTGGTGTGTGGTTTTGGGATTTGGCTGTGATTTTGAAATTTTTTGTAATAAAATTTGTTTGGATGCCGAGAAAATAGCTGAGAAAATGTAAAAAATTTGTAGGAAAATAGTATTTTCAGAATAGAACCAAACACATGAAAATATTTTCTACAACAATTTTCATAATGCAACAAAACACTTGAAAATATTTTCCTTTCCCGAAAATAGCATTTCCGAAAAATTTTTATTTTCCGAAAAATATTTTACAGGAACCAAACACAGCCTAAGGTTTTGAGGTACTTGTTGAGAAGGTTGAGACGAGGCAGGCACGTTGATTGTGGATGGGATTTGCACGGACGAAGGATCTTTAGGCTCTGAGTCAACATCAAGGATCTGGATGAAGGGCTCCTGGACGGGGAGGACAGGAGGGCTGGGCTTGACCACCCTAGGTTGGGACGACCTATGCTTGGCCTTTTTCTCCCTGTGCCTACTTGAGAGGTTTTCCAAGTCAATTCATTTTGATAAACTTTTTCTTTTTTCACCTACAGATGGATGAGGCTGGGATTGCACCACCTGCCTGACTACCTTGTCCATCACCTCTTTGCCTTTATTCTCCTTCATAGTTGCCATCCCTAAAAGAAAAGTACAAAATGTTAGTCAAAAAGTACAAGTCAAATAATACTTGGGAAATTTCTACGTATACATAAAAAAAAGGGACTCACGTCTATGAATAATAAGCTCGTGAGCAAGGGCTTCAATGGATGGCTCAGGACCAAGTCCCCACGTAGCTAGACGTTGAAGGGTCACCAACGAGTGGAAACTCCAATCAGCGTGTAGACAAGCTCTATGGACGCTGTCACGGTGAAATTTATTTAAAGAAGGACGTCCAACAACTATAAAAAAGAAGAAGAAGAAAATGAGGTTAGACGATTGCAAGCAAAAGATGAAAACACTTCAAACAATAAAGTGAAAAATAACATACTTTCAGGACGAAGGTTGCCTAATTCTCCAATATATGGGGCAAATGTATCCTTACCAACCTCAACATGGTGCCCAGACCAGAAACCAAAGATGAAGAAAAACTCCGTCTTCCAGTTTCTGTCAGATGTAACCAAATACTTGATCAATCTACAGTCCTTACCACTGGCTATAAATTGATAAAAGCCATGGGACTAATTAATCTCGGAGGGTTTGTAACAGAAGAGGAATTCGTCCACAGTAAGAGGACGATCCCCTTCAAACACCTGCCTCCACAAAACTTGCATAGAGACGACGAGTCTCCATGCATTAGGATTAAATTGACAAACTCCTAAACCTAACCTAGTAAGTAGTTCTCTAGCAAAGGCATTTAGAGGTAATCTAAGCCCCCCTAGAAGATAGGCTTCATAGATGCCTATCCCAAAACGAGGTTGGCAGCACCACTCCCCACGGACGGCTAACCTAGGGTTAAGGTCGTCTGGGGATTTGGTACCAACTCATAAGTAAAGCTAATCTCCTATCATCCGTCTTGGAAGGGATGCCTACAGCATAACTATACATAGTTTCTTCTTCGTCTGAAGGAGGAGACGAAGGAATGCTCGTTGAGGTGCCAGCCCCAGAAGTTGCCCTCGTCCTAAGCTGTTCCTGAAGAACCTCAAGAGGAACCCCAGGAACACCAGAGGTGTATTCCTCGTCCGTGGTGCTACCACTACTACTACTATTGCTACTAAAGCCACTATAACTAGAAGAGTCATGGTACTCGTCTATAGCTTTATCTATACTATTGCTAGACGAGGAGACAACAACAGACATTTTAAAATTTGAAGGAAAACCTAAGAATGAGGACAAGGAAAGTATATGGCTCTAGACGGAGGAGAACTAAGAACGAGAGGAAACACTTCTAAACAAGGCGCTAAGACAAGGGATGTCAAAGGAGAAAATTTCAGAAATGTAAAGGGTAGAGGAGGAATTCTACTATTTATAGGCAGTGGACTTTAGCATTTGAAACGACACAACCAACCAAAAAGTGACACATGGCATACTCCTCGAAAAAATGAATCAACGCGACCAATCACCAATAGGATTGTGACATGTGGCACATCTAATCGCTGACATAAATGCGTACGTCCAAGGAATGACATTAGGCTGTACGTTTCCTTAGACGACCCATGGACAAGGGGGCAACTGATGGTGTATTATAAAACCAACTCCAAGCTTGTCCATGAGGGTCGTCCAAGGTAAGAATAGAAAAAAATGGATTGCACAGAACGCTCGTCCGTGATGAGGTCGTCCATCCAAAAAGATGTTTGGACGACCTCCTTACATTCTAAGTGTATTTCTCCATACAAGTTTTGGATGACCCCCACATTCCCATTCCAGAACACAAGTAAGAATCGAGATTCATTACTACAAACCGTTTCCAATGACGGTTATGGAAAACAAGACCAAACAATATAACTTCCATAGCAGTTATGGAAGTTAACTCCAAACCTTTTGAGCTCCTCAAGGATAGGAGAAGTTACTAGACAAGTAACTGCCTCAAGGATATGCTATATAAGCACTCATCTACATGAAAAAAGGGGTAAGTCTCTCGGACACTTCCAAAAAGATTGGAATCTCAGAATTTGTGAAAAATACTGACTTTACCATCGGAGGGTTCTTAGCCGGTCCCCCCCGGTCACCTTTGATTGTGTGTTCATCTTTTCAGGCTTTTCAAGTCACTACAAGATCATTGATGCCCGAAGCATTCAGTCTACTGATTTCCTAATTTCCAGTGATCATCAATATATATATATATATATCTATTTTTTTTTAAAGTTAAAAAAAATTCTGCAATTTAGTGAAGCCACTTGGCCCAACCACGGCTTCTAAGCCTAACTTTTATTATATAGTATATGATATGTTAATTTTTATATTATTTAATAAGTACAAATAAATTATTTATTACATATTATGCAATAAGAACATAAGAATAAATTTATATAAACTACATTTTTTATCCTTCTACTTTTTTCTTCAATTAAACAAAAGAGTTTTCCATCTTTTCCACTTTTCCACCCCTTCAACTAAACACAATTTGGTTAGATTCAAAATCCTTGTTGCGATTTTATTGTCCCCCAAATTCATCGATCTACAACTATGATGAAAAGAAAATTTTAAAGTGCGCAGATAAACACAAAAGAAAGAGAAAGAGAGATGAGAGTCTCCATGAGAAAGCTAGACGAGAAACATAGAGAAGAAGATTAAAAAAAAAAAAAGAGTTTTCAATTAGAAGTGTATTTGTACGTGAATGCTCCTTATTTTGTATGATGTGGTAATATTTTATTAGATACTATAAACATAGTTATTTACATTGAATTCTTATTGAATTTAATCCCTTTTTATTTTTTATTTTAGAGGTTTAAAAACAAAGAAGTTGTTTATTAAATCCAAATCACTTAAGCATGTTACAGCAGTCAAGGCCTTCGTTACAATAAGGCCTTGCGCTATTGTAGCCAGTGTCACACTATGCTTAGACCATTGGGCACTTCACTGTTCACATATGCATCCTGTGTGGCTGTATGTGCTATTCTAGGAGATTTGGAGTTCCATATAAAGCTGTGCCTGTGTCCGTGTGCGTGGTATGCAGCTGGTACTAATTAAGTTCAGCTTCACTATACAATTATCATAATTTTCCAATTACAATTCCAAGTACACAAATAAATTGTCACGATGAAGTCTTGAAGAGAATGAAAGACGTCATAATCCGGATGATTTTGACATTTCCATTTTGCCTGCATACATAATGATCGCATAAATGCAGTCTAAAACACTACTTTTCTCAAAAAGGA
>JARYZH020001591.1:0-25691 GCA_030021035.2 Notholithocarpus densiflorus | reverse complement strand
AATTGGTTCTTAGATATATCTAAAAACCTAAGAGATGTCAATCTGCCTAGGCATGGAGGGAGGATCCCTTCAAAGTTATTATCAGAAAGATCTAACTCTTCAAGTTTCTTCAACATACCTAAATCTGTCCCCCCAAAAAAAAAAATACCATTAATAGTGTTCATCCTAATTATGTGCCAACGTAATAACAAGACAATTTAATTAATTTATGGTAATAGCACCTGAAAAAGACTATGTTTTGACCCCCTAGATTATTAAGTAGTAGATTAAAATATTTAAGCCAGTTAACCAAATTGTGTATGCAGGATTATCACATGTTAGTCACCATGAGCAAACATATTGCCAATGTAAAGCAATAAATAGTAAAGTAAAGAATAAAGAAGTATAGTGACGAAGTGGAAACCAATGGAGAAGCCTAAAATGAGCTTGACCTCAACCGGTGTGTATGGCTGTAGGAGTGTATTGTTCATATCCGGGGTGACCACCCTATCCACCGTCTCCAATACAGACTCCATGTTGCTCGGGTTGGTTGATGAAAATAAATTTTGGAAATATGATTCAGCCACCCTAGCGATCTCAATGTCTGAGGTACACCATCTACCACTTTCATCCATAAACCCCATAATCTGATTTTTCCTTCGTCTTTGGTTTGCCCTTTGATGAAAATATTTTGTATTTTTATCTCCAGCTGGTAGCCAGAGTGCCCTTGATCTTTGCCTCCAGAACAACTCGTCCTGTAGTAGTAATGCATTGATCTCCACCTCACCTTATTAATCTGGCCAATATTTTCAGCATTGTTCATCTCTGTTAGGGACTCCAATTCCTTATACTTTTCATCAATACGTACCTTCAAACTTCCCATGTTGCGACTCCACCCCACCAAGGCCATGCGACACTTTTTTATTTTTTCAAATAGCCTAAACATGGGCTGCCCGTGGGGTTTATACTGTGCCAAGCTTCCATAATTATATGCTCACATTCCGGATGAGAAGCCCATTTTTCTTCAAATCGCTTTGGTATCTTCTTCCATCTAGTTGATTGTGAGGCCCCTTGAGTTGTGAGTAAAATAGGAACATGATCCGAGTAGGCTGCATGTAGATGAGTAACCTTACTGTGAGGGAATAACTCTCTCCATTCAACTTAGCACATGCCCTATCTAGTCTCTCTTGAACAAATGCAGCTCTCGGACGGCCATTTCTCCAAGTAAACTTATTCCCACAAAAACCTAGATCAATAAGGCCGCAATGTAATAAAGCACATCGAAAGTCCTCCATTAATCGACCTGCCTTTGGTATTCCCCCTTGTTTCTCATCGGACGTCAGGATTTCATTATAATCCCCTACACACACCCACGGCTCTTGAATGCAGGTGACGCAGGTAACTCCAAGATTCGTGCTTCCGATGGTCTTCCGGTCTACCATAGAAACTTGTCAGCCTCCATGGTGTAGATGGGTCATTGAGGATGTGGGCGTCAATATGGTTCAGAGAGTATGTTTGAATATCTAGTGATACCTCAAACTTCCAGAGCATAGCCAAACCCCCTGCTCTCCGAACACAAGGTACAGCCAACATAGCGTCGTATCTCAAATCCTCTTAAATCTTTTTCATCTCCTCTACGGTTTGTTTCATCTCCAAAGTATAGAGGGAAAGATCTAGAACTACCAAACACATTTTATATGGAGAAAATTTTTCATTTTAAAACGCATATTGAATATTGAAGACATACTAATACTATTGGTATAATTAACATATACCAAAAGCATTTTTGTATTGCATTGAAGACTTGAAGTATTCACTAAAAGCACTCTTTGCCTTCTTTTTGTTTGTTTGTTTTTTAACATGAAGAAAATAAATGTTCATGAGGCAAATAAGGATGATAAGATTTTTTTTTTTTTTTTTTTTTTTTTTAAGTTTTGTCATGGTATTTTTTGTAAAGAAAATTTTAAACTGAAAATTTTGAGATATTTTAAAAATATATGTACGCACCTTTGCTAGAAAGAGGCCCTTGCATTTCATTGTGACTCAGGTCAACAGATTTAAGATCTGGGAGTGCACCACCCAAGAATCTTAAAATGTCCTTTTCAAAGACATTCCAACTTAAATCTATGTGCATTAGCTTCCTCAAGTTAGACATATAATTCCATTCTGAAGAAAGTATACAACCAATTGTTAAATCCAAGAACACAATAGGAAAATAGTGCCATATCATGCTATTCATCAGCACTGCAATTCTAATACGAGAAAACAGTTCTAGAGACATGCAGTTTTTGTTTTAAATAAATGAGAGAGACAGCGTTAAGTAGCCATGAAGCTATCATAAGTTGCAGTGGTACTCTTTATTACCTTGGGTTGTTATGGAGCCATTAAGTAGGTTAGAACTTAAATCCAACTTCTCCAAGTTTTCCAAAGCTGATAATTCTGTAAAAAAGAGAACTTTAGGAAAACTAAATTGATTGGAATTTATTACAGATTCTGTAAAGTAATATTAAAAACAGACATGCCTTGGGCAGGAAAGGATCCTTCCAGTCCCTGCCAATTCCAACTAAGATTCAGATTCTTAAGGGATTTGATTGCACTCAATGATTTGATAAAGCTCTTGTTGAAGCCGTTGTCAGCAAGATTTAATGTCTCCAAGTTCCCCAATCTTGACAAGCTTTTTGAACCTGTACTAAATGTAGAGTCCATATCTTTGTAGTTGGTAACCGTAATCAAATGTAATTCATTTATAGTGTTTTTGGTGAGTCTTGAGTGTGTTAAAGGTGTATTTTATAGTCCAAGACAAAGACACAAGTTCATATCAAGAAAGAATTAAGTTCAAAGCAAGAAAACAAGTTTCTGTCAATTTGACACCTGGCTCGACACTTGGCTCGATTGATTGAGATTTTCAATTACAAGTTCGACACCTGACTCAACTGATTGAGATTGCAATATCAGCAAAAATCTGACACATGAAAAAGACCATAACTTGGTCGTTTCAAGCCCGATTCATAATTCGTTTGTTGTGCTATTTAAAGGACATCATAAGCTATCCCTAAAGAGGCTTTTTAGAGAGAGAAATCATTATATGTGCTGCTAGGTTTTGTATATCCAATTTTCTCTCAATCTCACTATACTTGAGACTTTCAAAATAGATCTAAGCCGCCATTTATTCAACCCGTGAGAGTTCAAGAGCACATAGAGAAAGATCAACATGGTGTTGTTGCTGCTGTAGGAAAAATACATGTTTGTATTGCATACAAAACATATGCAGTGAAAAATTAACGGATTTACTTCATTCGCAATTGATAACATGTATTATGTAAGTTTCAGAATTTAAGAACAAGAAAGCGTACCTTGGTGCGGTGAAATTCAAAACAAAAGATCGAAAGTACTTGGGAACACTTTTAATCTTCACTCCAATTCCAATTGATGCCCAAGAAGTGTGGTCTCTCAATCAGTTTCCAAGGAGAGAGAAGGAGAATGTCCAACACTCACATACAAACCATTTCATTCTTCATATGATAAGTCTTATGAAAAACCCTTGATGAAATTATGTATGTTTCTCTCTTTATATACAACTGATTATCTAATCGGGCTAGCCTTTTGGGCCATTCCAATTGGGCTCTAGTATGTGGCTTGGAGTGGGACCAAAAGGGAACAAATAAGACTCTAGCTCCAATGGGCCTTGGGCTTTTCTGTCAACTTTTGACAAGTCCAAAGTTACCATTAATTATATTCAATACCACTATAAGAATATAATTGCACTCTAGGCCTTATTAATAAATTATATCTCAAGACTTTATTATACATGCAACCCTTCATTAAAATATTCGTAGTAATACAAAGTCATGAATGTAGACTGCCACTTTAAAGATTACTACATCTTAATCCTTGAGTACTCGGTTTAATCTTTTATATTATTCATCATTTATTTATGAAATTCAATTTCATAAATATATTCTTTAGTAACTCCTTACTAAAGTGGTTGGGCCCAACACTCTGAATAACCAAACCCATTAAACTTATCTCAAGAGAATATTTTATATCACCGTTAAGAGATTATGAATTCCATCTTGAGAATATATGTTCCATCAACACTAAATGCGGCTGCCCAACATACTAAGGTTTTGATCGTGACTTATAGATCTCACTCCTGATATATCAAAGCAACCTACACCTCATGATCAGGTCCATTATTCTTTCAGGATTTAGAGTTGATGAAAATAGAAGTCGTGAGATTTATTATTCATTTGACAGTCGTTAGGATAATAATAAATCTCACAGCGGTCCAGTTCAATATGTCTTAAATCTTAAAACATATCAACATACCAATTAGAAGTCTCCACTTCCATGATCAAGACAAATAATCTTAGTTGATATGTTATAGTCTTCGCAGATGAAGCGCCCAATTTCATCACCGACTACGAACTAAAATTCTGAGTTTACAAAGAACTTGTGATTTATATCTTCTGTGACTTTTCACATAAATCACATACTATGCATCTCATGGACTAAGGTAATGTCCCATTAGTTCATTTATAAATAGTCTCATATAATTAAACAAATTAATTATTTATGACATGCCAATAAATTGGATTTTAGGGCATAAACCCCAACAATCTCCCACTTGCCCTCAAAAACAATTTACCATATATCCGACACTTATCTTCCTTTAGAGTAATTCATCGTCACTCTAAGGCAAGGTTTGGAAACAAGTTTCAGCCAGATTTATTGCATAAATTATCTTTTCTACCACTACTTCACAAGTATTCATATCTCTCTAATGAGATAATACTTACGCTTAATGTGTATCTTCACCACCTAGGATGAACACATATCTTGAAGTCCAACTTCATGAATCACAATCAAACTATAAGTCAGTATTTGTACATCCAATAACCATCAAAGCCTCACTTTGGTGGACAAGCATATAATTCCTCATTCTCTTAAGATATTTGAGTATATGCTTTACTCCCACTAAATTAAGTGATCTTTGATTCAATTGATATTTGCTTACCATGCCCACCACAAAATAGATATTTAGCCTAGTACATAGCATAGCATAAAGACTTCCTATTGATATGGTATAAGGAACCGTCTTAATATGCTCTTCCTTTTATATGTCTTAGGACTATAGTCCTTTATAAAGGAACTTCATACTTAAAAGGAAAGAATCCTTTCTTGAAGTATTACATGCTATACTTGGCTAGAATCTAATCTATTTAAGCAGTTTGAGATAGACCCAACATCCTAATTTCAGAATTTTAACAAAGTTTAATTCTTAGGATGTGACTAGTCTTTCTCAAGTACTTTATATCATACTGAACTAGACAACAAAAACTCTATTGATGACAATAACTCCACATCATTCTAAATGATTAGAATGTCATCAACATACATTAAGAGATTTATTATTCTATATAACTTTTACACACATAAGGCCTTTTAATACTTGATCAAAATCAAACAATTTGATTTCTTGATCAAAGATGATATTTTATGATACATGTGCTGCTTTAATCCATAAATGGAATTTAAGCAACCTGCATACTTAACGCTATTGGTTCTTTGCTATGAACAAGTCTAGTTACATTATATAGATGTCTTCCTCAAGATTGCTACTAAAGAAGCTTTCTTGATATCCATTACCATATTTCATCCAAATGAAATATAATGGATAAGAGAATCTAGATAGAGTCAAACTTGACTATTGGTGAAAAAAATCTTTTCATAGTCGAACCATTTCTTTCTGAATAGATCTTTTCGCCACTAGTCTTGACTTTAAAGGTTTGCACCTTCAAATCTATCAATCTCATTTACTTGTAGACCTATTTGAAAATAATAGGCTTAATGCCATTAGGCGCCTCTACAAGTTCTAGACTTTAAATAGAATCTAATTCTATTCACATAACCTTTTGATCCAGTAATTCATATTCATATCATCTATTGCCTTTACGTAGGACCGAGGATCAAACTCATATCCTTGTGGAATGACTTCAAAAGTTTATCCCAAAAGTATGAATTTATTTGGTAATTTACAATCCTCCCACTACGATATTGTACTGATGTACTAGCTATATATCTAGAATAATGTCTTGTGATGTATCTAATACAACCATCTCATTTCTAAATGTATTTTATAGTTGTCTTACAACAAATTCTAACATTTTTCTTCTAGAACAATTCTACGTTTCGCTTTAAGATTATTCACATAGTCATCATCAAGAACTTTGTATTTGTACTTTTCAAACACCTTGTCTTCTTTATGACTACCAAAACAATCTTCTGCAATTCCTTTTGGATACCCATCATAAACACACATTTTTCTACTTTTTGATTTCAATTTGTTAGACTTCCTTTCTAGCACAAGTGCTGAACATTTCCAAAAATGGAAGTATCAAATACTAGGTTTTCACCCAATCCACAATTTGACAAATGTTCTAGGAACAAATTTTTGAAATCAACTTTAGAAAATGTATAGTAATACATAGAGTATATCTCCAAAAGAAACAAGCAAATGGAAATACTTATCATGTACTTTACTATTTCTAAAAGAGTCTTATTTCTCCTTTATGTATGCTATGACTTAAAAAAGTCATTAATACTATATTCCTTTACAATATAGGAGTCCTAGATCATATTATTCTCTAAATAGAATTCATAAATTGGGAATTTAACAAAATAATGGTTCTAAAAGCCCATCTTTCACCAATCTTGAATACCATTTAGAATAATAAGATCTAAACATAAGTTCCAAAACATATAAAACCAAAGGATGAAAACTTTCTCTTTAAAAAGTAAAACATGTAAATCTCCATCTAGAAAATAATCATGGACAATACTTAACTTTACCAAACTGGAAACACTTTCCTTTTGGTCATACTTTCGAGTCTAATTTCTTTTTGGCAACTACTAGGGCAACTAGCTTGCCCAACTGTTTTGGTATTATAATTCTTCTTCTTACCACTTGTACCTTTCGGTTTAGGCTAAGAATTTGAATTAAATCATATTGATCCTAGCCTTCGCTTTTAGGATGTCTTCCGTTGCATAGAACTCATTCATCAATTCAAATAATATAAAAAGAATATTTTTTTTTCAAAATAATCTGAATTGATCAAATCACTCTAACAAGGACTTGTGGATCATATCCAAATGAGATTAACATTTAATCTCTACATCCAAGAATTCCAATTCAATTTTAAAATAAAATATTTTCATAAAATGATATAGAATTGGAACTTCTTAAGCTTTGTTAGGACATATGTGTTTCACATGTTAAGAACATATGTCATGATTTTATGTAATTGGATAATCCTTTAACAAAATTCACTTTACTTGTATTTGGGTAAAACTAGGATGTGTTTAAATACTTCAAGAAACCATGTTTCAAGATCAAGTGTTAAAGCCTTCAAGTCTGTCCAAGAAAACAAGCTGAAAGTGCAGAATTACTAAAGCTCGACAGCTACATCTATCGAGCTTAAGAAAGCTGTTTCAGCCCCGTGTGCTCGACACCTGCTCGACAGCTTCTCGACACCTCCTATCTGTTGAGATTTAAGAAAACAGCAATCCGATCTGTTTTTCTTGGGATCCGTGATTATGTGTTTGGGTCTTCTTTTCTCCTAACCCTAAACATATAAAAAGGATTGTTTTAAGGGCCGTCAAAGTGTTCACAAGTTGCACAAGCATTGAGCAAACTCTGTTCAAGCAAATTGTGACCAAAGACAAAGTTCTTGCCCTTGTTCATCTCTTTCTCTTGGAAAAGTTGCTGTGTATTTGTACCATAGGGTTTTGTGACCAAGCATCTTCTTGATCTTCATCGTGTGGATGAACTAAAGAACTTTGCAACCAACAACCTTCTTAGTTGGTGATTAAAGTCGCGTACTGGGATCCGCGCATTGGTTAGTCACGTACTTGGAAGCCGTGCATCAAAAGGGAAAATTGTCACTACAGAACAAGTCCAATTGGGTATTGGGGTAAGGGCTTAACTGTAGGTTGGTAAGGTACTTGGGATTCCTTTACTTGTAATCGCTTGTTGTGATAATAGTGGAGTTTCGGGAGTGGTGACCTGAAAATCACCCGGTGGGGTTTTTGCCGTTAGGTTTTACCTATTCGTAAACAAATCACCATGTTATTTATTTTCCGCTGCATAATTAGTTTATTGGTGATTTGTTTGTGCTACCACGCTTTTGCATGATAAATTGATTAATTAATAACTTGGCTAATTAATTAATTAATTTCAATCACAAGGGGTCAATTCAGTTTGTGGCCTATCAAGTGGTATCAGAGCAGGCACACTCTGATTAGGTTTTAATCTTTGCTGTGTTTGATCCATTGACCCCTGTTGTCATGGATGTCACCGGCTTGAAGAGATCTTTGTTTTCAAATACATCTTGTTTTTCTAATCTCTATTTATTTAAGTGTCTCGGAAAATACAAGTATAAAAGTTATTTGAACTCCCTTATGATGACTATTAGAAAAGTTCTCAGTTTGGCTAAGAAGAAACTAGACTGTCTCAGAATGAAAATGTGCAAAGGAGTTCGTCTGAGAAGAGTGAAAGTTAAAGGCTTAGCTCGTATAAGGCAATTAAGATAAAGTACCATTCCCACTGATTTTTCATCTAAGCACGAAGTGTGTTTTATGATGAAGTCCACATTTAAAGCCGAGTTCGAGATGAGCATGATTGGAGAGCTGACTCACTTCCTTGGGTTGTAGATTCGTCAACAAGATTCAGGTAAAAGTGTTGATCCTTCTCTTTATAGAAGCATAATAGGTAGTCTTCTTTACCTTACTGCTAGTAGACCTGACATTAGTTACAGTATTGGAGTGTGTGCTAGATATCAAGCTAATCCCAAAGAGTCCCATATGACTGCTTTAAAAGAATCATAAAGTATGTCAAAACCATTGCTAAGTTTGGTGTGTGGTACAGCAAGGACACAAGTGATGTCTTAGCTGGGTACTCTGATGTTGATTGGGCTAGGAATGCTAATGATAGAAAGAGTACTTCAGGTGGTTGTTTCTATGTGGGTAATAATCTTGTCTCTTGGGAGAGTAAAAAGCAGAACTCCATCTCATTATCCACTGCAGAAGCTGAGTACATTGCTGCCAGTAGCTGTTGCACCCAACTCCTATGGATGCAAAAACTCCTCCATGATTATGGTATTTGTCAAGAGCATCTCACTATCTATTGTGAAAATACCAGTGCCATTAATATCTCTAAGAATCCGGTTCAACATTCTAGAACCAAACACATAGAGATTCGACATCACTTCATTAGGGAGCTTGTCGAAGCTGGTACTCTCACACTTGAGTTTATTCACACCGATGATCAGAAGGCTGACCTATTTACCAAACCTCTTGATAGTAAACACTTCGAATTTCTTCGTCAAAACATTGGTGTTATCTCCATGGGATGATCTTTCACTCTTTTCTTCCCTCCTCATGCATTTGCATCTAGTTTTTATGCTTTGCTTAACATGTTTTTGTTCGGTTATTTTTCAGTTTTACTTTTTTTTGTTTTTGATTAAATTAAAAAAATTGAAAAATCAGAAAAATACAAAAACAGTATGTGTTTGTGTACATTGGTACTTGTGTACCTTGGATGGCCATTGAAACAAAGTTTTCTAAACTTTGTACCTCTTGTAGCTTAGATGAGCATCTCTATGCACAACTAAGCAAGTGAGCTTTGTGGCTCTTGTTTGTGATGAGTAAGATTAAGTTGTCTCTTATACTTAACACTCATATCACTCTTATTTGACGGGAAGGACTAGAAAATCCTAAGAGAAAGGCATAAATGACTATCTCACCACTGTTGCCCGCCAATCATGATATGATACCTGTATGCTTCGGCATAGCAAAAGTGCAGTGTCAATGACATTTGTGTGCTTCGGCATAGCAAAATTGGAGTGTCAAATGTTTACCATCATTGGGTATTTTCTTTTGTTTCTAATGCCCATGCATGACTTGCTTAAATAAAATATGCAAAGAAAATGAAAAGCAAAAAGATCAAAAATGCATTAAATATGATTGCAAGCATGTTTTCTAGGAGATGTGGGAGTTATAGGATGTACCTCGAAGGTGATAGTCCCCATTAAACAGTTATGATTGTGTGTGAGTCAAATTTTCTCATATCTCAAATCGTCATAACATGTATACACTTATGCAATCTTGCGATGTTTTCACACACAACACGCAATATTCTTTGCTACTCTTGATACATATGCAGGTACAATGTGATTTGGTCATCACAAGGTTTTACATATGTTAATGTATGCTCACTAAACTGTCTTAACTTGTTTTTGAAAAATAAAATCGGTTAGATTTGTTTAGTGTGTGCGTGTGTTTTTGGGATCCATGTGCTTAAAAATTATTGTTGAGAGATGATTTTGAGAGCTTAATATGTTGATTGGATCATTGGTTGAGTTGCATGCTTGATTGCATTCATATCTGTGTTTTTCTCTCCTCGAAAAACCGTTTTGAAAAGTTGGCTCGACACCTCCTCGATACCTCCTCGATAGCTGGCTATCTGTCGAGATTCCTCAGCTTTTTCTTATCGCAATCTAGCTAGCACCTCGACACCTGGTGGATCGATCGGGAAATCTCCTGCCTCCTTGATAGCTTCTTGACACATGGTGGATCGATCGAGCTTCTCTTTTCGTGTCTGATGTTGTGTATACCTCCTCGACACCTAATTCTGTCGAAGGCCATTTTCTCGACACCTACCTCGACAGATGTCTCGACACCTCTCGACACCTCTATCTGTTGAGATTTACTAAGGCTCTATTTAAACACCTCGTGCGATCCACTTCTCATTTCTGTCGATCTCTCTCTCGATTGCTCTGACTGTTCATCTCCCAAACACCATCTCTCTCACTCCAAACCTCTTTCTCAAGGTTTCTTCAAGCTTTTTTCAAGTTTTCTTCACTTGGTAAGCTTCTATTCTCTTTCTTTTTCATGCATTTCATGATTTGAAACCTAGGTTTTGGGGTTTTTGAAAAATTTTGGGGTTTTTCAAAATTGATGAGTTATTGTTGAAATTTTGGGATGGGTTTTCACTTATTTGAGTTTCAAATCTCATGCATTGCATCACATTAGCATTATAACAGTATTTTCACGCATTCAGATGTGTGTAACATGTTTATGTGCTGGTAGGATTGGATTGGGCTGAGCTCATGATGCAATTTCTTTTGCATGTCACATGTTCATGCATTTCCCATGCATACGTACTCCCTTTTCAATATAATTGTTATATTTGAATTGCTTGGGACTTTTCTGATTGTTTTTCTTTTTCTCCTTCTCTTTCTGGTTACGTTAGTAGTGTCTATGGCACCGAAACGTAAATTCACTCCGTCCCGGAACCCTCTTCGTTCCAGGGCATCCTCTTCATCTTCAGATTTTGCCCCCTTATCTCTTCAGTTCCGTAATGATGATGCCCACAAGGCATTTTTGGAGAACCTTTCTAAACGAGGTGTTCATTAGGAACGCCAAGTCATTTTGGCAAACTTTGCCGACACCGATCTTCCCGATGTCATTCACAGTCGGGAATGACAGTCTCTTTGTGACAAGCCTATCACTTGTCCTTTCGTGCTTATTCAGGAGTTCTACTCCAACATGCACGGGATTGACCGTTTTGTCCCTCGCTTTATCACTCGTGTTAGGGGTGTTAGCATTCCTGTCACAATACAACTTGTTGCGGATGTACTTCGGGTTCCTAGGATAGAGTTTCCTGACTATCCTAGTTGTGAGCATCTGCAGACTGTGTCCAAGGATGAACTTATTTTTTCTTTTTGTGAGTGCCTTTCTAATTGGGGTGAGCGTCAGTATACACCATGTAAGGCCTTTGCTAAAGGTCCTAGATTCTTAAACATGGTGATGACTTTTGTACTCCATCCACTCTCTCACTACAACTCCATCACAGAGCCTTGTGCTCGATTTTTGTTGTCTCTCCTTGAGCATCTTCCTATTGATTTTCCGTCTCATTTCAATCTTTCTATTATAGATGTTCATTTGGATTCGGCGTCCCGTGATAAGCTCATCTTTCCTTCCGCTATCACAAGGATTCTACGCCACTTTTCTGTTCCTTTTCCCTTTTCCGACCATTTCACCTTTATGTGTGCCATAGACGCCGCTATCGTAAAACGTAGTGAGGCGCAGTTTAGGTCGCGACTAACGGATTCAGCAGCTCCTCCCTCCCATCCTGCTCCATCCACATTCGCTCCCTCCTCTTCTACGAGCGATGTGTCCCTAGGAGACATTATGGCGCAGCTGCAGCGCATGGATGCTCGCCTTGATACTCTTTCTACGGAATTGTATCAGGTGAACATTCGTGTCGGTCGTATTGCACGGCGACAAGCGTCCATGGGTGGTTTTGCTTGTGAGGCTTCTCCTCCACCACCTCCTCCCGTGGCTTCTGATTCTGAGGATAATGATGGTGATGACGATGATGCTTCGGATGATGATGATGGAGATGTTAGCTCTACTGATGAGATGTCTACTTGACACTCTTCCCTTTGTCACTCATGCCAAAAAGGGAAAATAGTTTTGGATATGAGAGTAGTCACTCTTAGGGGGAGAGTTAGTATAAGACCATTTTTGTTAGGGGGAGTGTTGTTTCTTTTTGAGGGATGTAATGAGGCCATTATGTATCTTTTCTTATGTATCTTTTCTTTTCTTTCTTTTTAGATACATTGTTCTTGTACATTAGGTCTTGTGACCATTTAGACATATATTGATGTATGTTGTTTCTTTCACCTACCCCTTCATGTGTTGTTTCTTTTCTCTCTTTATACACATGCTTCATATTAATTGTATGCAATCTACTATTTCTGTTTCACACTAAGATGCCTTGATGAGTTTTGTTTAAAGTGTTTCAAAAATATAGGTTGTCAAAGTCTACTTGACATAAACTCTCTTCTTGCAAAGTTTTTCAAGAGTTTGTGTTAGGATAGATTTTATTGTATTCAACAAGTGAATATGAGTTGAGTGATTTATGACTTCTCTCATATGCTAATTTGTTTGTTGTGGTTTTGTCACGAATTGCCAAAGGGGGAGATTGTTAGGACATATGTGTTTCACATGTTAAGAACATATGTCATAATTTTATGTAATTGGTTAATCCTTTGACAAAACGCATTTTACTTGTATTTGGGTAGATCTAGGATGTGTTTAAATACTTCAAGAAACCATGTTTCAAGATCAAGTGTTAAAGCTTTCAAGTCTGTCCAAGAAAATAAGCTGAAAGTGCAGAATTACTAAAACTCGACAGCTGGTTCGACAGCTGCATCTATTGAGCTTAAGAAAGCTGTTTCAGCCCCATGTACTCGACACTTGCTCGATAGCTTCTCGACACCTCCTATCTGTTGAGGTTTAAGAAAACAGCAATCTAATCTGTTTTTCTTGGGATCCGTGATTATGTGTTTGGGTCTTCTTTTCTCCTAACCCTAAACATATAAAAAGATTGTTTTAAGGGCCATCAAAGTGTTCACAAGTTGCACAAGCATTGAGCAAACTCTGTTCAAGCAAATTATGACCGGAGACAAAGTTCTTGCCCTTGTTCATCTCTTTCTCTTGGAGAAGTTGTTGTGTATTTGCACCATAGGGTTTTGTGACCAAGCATCTTCTTGATCTTCATCGTGTGGATGAACTGAAGAACTTTGCAGCCAACAACCTTCTTAGTTGGTAATTGAAGTCACTGGGATCCGCGCATTGGTTAGTCACGTACTTGGGAGTCGTGCATCAAAAGGGGAAACTGTCACTACAGAACAAGTCTAATTGGGTATTAGGGTAAGGGTTCAACTGTAGGTTGGTAAGGTACTTGGGATTCCTTTACTTGTGACCGCTTGTTGTGATAATTGTGGAGTTTCGGGAGTGGTGACCAGAAAATCACCCGGTGGGGTTTTTGCCGTTAGGTTTTCCCCATTCATAAACAAATCACCGTGTTATTTATTTTCCGCTGCATAATTAGTTTATTGGTGATTTGTTTGTGCTACCACGCTTCTGCATGATAAATTGATTAATTAATAACTTGGCTAATTAATTAATTAATTTCAATCACAAGGGGTCAATTCAGTTTGTGGCCTATCAAGCTTTTCTTAGCACTCAATATGATTCATACCCAAACTCTCATTTAGACTTAATATAAAGTCTAAGTCTAGTACTAACTCTTGCATCTCATGCTATAGCACAATTGAGATAAAAGCCAATGTAACATTTTAGCATTCCAATGGAGACTATGATCATATCATAAGATATCTTCCATTAATGCATTCATGTATAGGAAATTATGACAGTGCTGAGTCGAAACATTAATATGTACTTCAGCTCCTTTAAGCATCATGTCCAAAATTATTTCTTAGTTAATGTGATTCATTTAAAATAGTAGCTAGAGGACATAGTAGCTAGAGGACAAAATTTATGACAACTTTATTTTGAGACTATGAACATAATTACAGGGACATTATATTTTTCATCCTCAACCATATAGTATGGAACCCGAAAAACATACTATACTAGGTGCAACGACAACCTAATCCCGCAATTAATATTCCTCGGAAGCGAGGTCATACCAATCACTATGATCAGGCGAGAATTATTCTCATTATTAATGCTATCATGGTAACTCTTACCAAACAAAAATAATTTGCCGTTTTTCCTTTAGCCTCTAAGTAATAATAGCAAGAACTCAGCATAGAGGATACTATCAAACTTAGTCTAGTGTACACCATTGCCTAGAACCATGTGTAGCCACATAATTCTACCTTTGTAAGGTTTAATCTTGTAGTACCATGATGCAAAACACCCTCCGCATGGAACACAAGGCTTGAGGCCAAGACGAGGTGCTTGCCCGCACCACTATAAACCGGGAAATTCAAACTTGTAGTACCATGAAATAAACATCCTCCGCATGGAACGCAAGCCTCGAGGCCAAGACGAGATGTTTACCCCACACCACTATGAACCGACAATAGAGGCCATGAGATCCAACACTTGTATCTCTCTCCCACTAGAAATTTTAAAACAAGTGGATTGTCATGAAATCATTGTGATCTAATCACAATTTTAACCCTACACATCAAATGTTTTTAATTGTTTAAATTCAATGTGATGTTATTAAGTCACGTCACAATAGCGTAATGAATATTCGCGCAATCACAAAGAAGTTTAACCTTGTAATCCGTGAAGTAAATACCCTCCGCATGGAATGCAAGACTCGAAGTCAAGACAAGGTATCTATTCACATTACAATAAACTTAACAAAAGGGTTATTTCAATACTCCCACTCATTATATTAGGTTTTTCTTAAATAATTGTGATCCCATCACAACTAATAACCTTGCATTTGTTGAAGACTCTAATCTTATTAGAATCACTAACTAAAATGGAAGTCCTAAACTATTTAGGATTCTTTAAACACTAATGGATCAAAAATTAGTTATAAAGAACTCTATCCTTAATTTATTTGTTTAAGAATTCTAATCTCATTAGTAACTATATACCTTTTAATTAGAATTTTAATCTCATTAAAAACCTCTAATTAAAATAAAATAAGGACTTTCAATTATACAACAATTCTAATCTCATTAGAATGTTTCTTAAAAGACAAGTCCCAAACTATTTAGGATTAAGAGTTCTATTTAACTAATATCTTTGATCTCATTAGGTCTTTTAGTTAGAAACATGTGTAATCTAATCACACATAGCAATGCTCTTTCTTTATTGTGAAAACACTTAGAAAAATTCATAACTCTCAGATTTCGATCGATCGAATCTATTTCTCGATCGGTTGAAAAAATTAAAAATTCGTACTAAAAAATCTGCCTGGCTCGATTGATACTCAATCGCTTCTCGATCAATCGAAAAAGAGCATTCGATCGATCGACTAGCAATCGAAAGTCAATCGGATCAAATAGATTGGTTACTGTTTCACTTGATCGATCGAAAGTAATTTTCGATCGATCGAAACACGTGAAACTCTAATTTTTCAGAATTTTTCTGAAGCAGTTTTCAACGGTTTTCAAGAACAAACTACCATCATATGAACATGACAGACAGTGATTGAAGTCAAAACTGAATTCCATTGATGTTATAGCCTTAAAGTTCAATTTAACATACTTAAATTCAAATTTAAACAACATCATAACATCAATATCAGTTTTCTTCAAACAATAATTTCAATGATCATGCAAAAAATTAAGTGTAAAATTTTCTAACAACATGAAATTACTTTCTCTAATTCCAAAACTTAGAAAACATGTTATACAGATTCGAAATTGAAGACCGCTCTTATACCATTTGTAGGAAAAATGCATGTTCGTATCGCATACAAAATATACGTAGTAGAAAATTAACGGATCTACTTCATTCGCAATTGATAACAAGTATTATGTAAGTTTCAGAATTTAAGAACAAGAAAGCGTACCTTGGTGCAGTGAAATTCAAAACAAAAGATCGAAAGTACTTGGGAACACTTTTAATCTTCACTACAATTCCACTTGATGCCCAAAAAGTGTGGTCTCTCAATCAGTTTCCAAGGAGAGAGAAAGAGAATGTCCAACACTCACATACAAACCATTTCATTCTTTATATGATAACTCTTATGAAAGTCTTATGAAAAACCCTTAATGAAATTCTGTATGTTTCTCTCCTTATATACAACTGATTATCTAATTGGGCTAGCCTTTTGGGTCATTCCAATTGGACTCTAGTATGTGGCTTGGAGTGGGACCAAAAGGGAACAAATAAGACTCTAGCTCCAATGGGTCTTGGGCTTTTCTGTCAACTCTTGACAAGTCCAAAGTTACTATTAATTATATTCAATACCACTATAAGAATATAATTGCACTCTAGGCCTTATTAATAAATTATATCCCAAGACTTTATTATATAGGCTACCCATTCATTAAAATATTCGTAGTAATACAAAGTCATGAATGTAGACTGCCACTTTAAAGATTACTATATCTTAATCCTTGAGTACCCGATTTAATCTTTTATGTTATTCATCATATATTTATGAAATCCAATTTCATAAATATATACTTTAGTAACTCCTTACTAAAGTGGTTGGGCCCAACACTCTGAATAACCAAACCCATTAAACTTATCTCAAGGGAATATTTTATATCTCCGTTAAGAGATTATGAATTCCATCTTGAGAATATATGTTCCTTCAACACTAAATGCGGCTGCCCAACATACTGAGGTTTTGATCGTGACTTATAGATCTCACTCCTGATATATCAAAGCAACCTACAGCTCATGATCAGGTCCATTATTCTCTCAGGATTTAGAGTTGATGTAAATAGAAGTCGTGAGATTTATTATTCATTTGACAGTCGTTAGGATAATAATAAATCTCACAGCGGTCCAGTTCAATATGTCTTAACTCTTAAAACATATCAGCATACCAACTAGAAGTCTCCACTTCTATGATCAAGACAAATTATCTTAGTTGATATATTATAGTCTTCACAGATGAAATGCCCAATTTCATCACCGACTACGAACTAAAATTCTGAGTTTACAAAGAACTTGTAATTTATATCTTCTATGACTTTTCACATAAATCACATACTATGCATCTCATGGACTAAGGTAATGTCCCATTAGTTCATTTATAAATAGTCTCATATAATTAAACAAATTAATTATTTATGACATGCCAATTGTTAGGATATATGTGATTCACTTGTTAGGAACATATGTCACTACTTTATATAATTGGCTAATCCTTTGACAAAACGCACTTTACTTGTATTTGGGTAGATCTAGGATGTGTTTAATACTTCAAGAAACATGTTGTTCAAGTCTAGTATTAAAGCCATGAAGATTGGACCAAGAAACAAGTGAAGAAAAGCTGTTCATTAAAGCTGAACAGATAGCTCAACACCTGCGGACAGATAGCTCGACAGATTCTCGACACCTCTCAACAGCTAGGCTATCTATCAAGCTCTTCAATTGAGAGATATCGCAATCTCAACACCTCTCGATAGCTGGTGGATCGATCAAGAAAGTTTCTGTCCCCTTGACACCTGCTTGACACCTCCTCAATAGTTGTATCTGTCGAAGTTTAAAGCTCGACACCTTCTCGACACCTGCTATCTATCGAGGTTACGGAAATCAAAATTTTCAGATCTGATTTTTGGGCCAGGCTTTTGTATTTGTGTAGGATTTCTTTTCTCACAATCCTAGACCTATATAAGACTTATTTTAGAGGTCGTCACATAAGAGAATACAAGGAGAACATATGCAAAAGGTGACCAAAGCCTTATTCTCTCTGAAAGAAGCTACTGCGTCTTTGCGCTTTAGGGTTTTGTAACCAAGTGCTTCTTGATCTTCATTGTTGATGAAGTGAAGAACTTTGCAGCCAACATCTTCTAGTTGGTGATTGAAGTCGCGTACTGGGATCCGCGCAATTGGTTAGTCACATACTGGGATTCGTGCATCATCAAAGGGTGGCATTCATATATTGAAGAGTTCAGAGGTTCTGAAGCGGTAGAAGGTTTCTGCTGTGAGTTCATCTACGGGGATTGTAGAGTCTAGGGACAAAGGTTTTGTACTAGATCTGAAACTTCTCTTTACTATAGTGGATTGCTTTTCGGGAAGGTTTCCCCCCAGGTTTTTTACTGTGAAACTAGTTTGTTTCATTAGTTTTCCTGGGTCATCATATCTTGTCTTATTTACTTTTTCACTGCATTCATTATTGACATGATATTGATGTTTGTTTGTTTTAACAAGTTTTATTCATAATAAATCTAATTAACAATTTGGGTTTAAAACTTGTTAATTCTATCAACCGGGGTCTAAATTTCCCAACACCAATAAATTGGATTTTAGGACATAAACCCCAACAACTGCTATAGTGCAAATCTATATGAAGCCATAGAGAAATTAGTTAACCACAGTTACTGATCTAAAACCTTTGAGTGGAGATCTCAAAGTTACAAATAGGAGAGTTTGTGTGCAGCAGTCCAGAATAGAAGAATCCGTAGATTCGGAGCTACGTGTGATCACGCCAGTAAGTACAACATGAGGTAGCAGTAGATTTAGATTTATGGTTTAGTCTATTGTATAAATTTCAATTCTATTTAATGGATATGTCGGCTTGAGGATTGTTTAGGTTAAATCCTCCCCAAACTTTTTTTTTTAAACCACAATTTCAAAAGTTTTCTTGGGTCATCATTCTTGGTGTTCATGTGATTTGTGCTTGTTTAATGTTAATTGATTCAAATCTAATGCATTATTAATTTAATTAATTATTTCGCTATGATTTTGATAAAAATTGAGACAACTAGGGTCTAAAACCCTAATACTCTGTGTGTGTGTGTGTGTGCGCGCGCTCTTGAAATTCTTAAGAAAAATAAACGGACAATTCAACTTCTGGAGCCACACTACCACGCACCCTTGGTGTGATGGTCACTTTACAAGTATAAAGTTTTTGTGGGATAGGGAGAGGGCAAGGACCGAGGTTTAAGTTTCCAAGACTTCACACACATATACACTTAAATTAAGCTAGAATCGAATTTCTATCTTGTATAAAAAATATAAAAATAAAATAAAAAGCTTTTGAAACCACTTTATAATCGTATGTATGAAGGGGCATATTTATATACAAAAATCTTGAGGTGGGTATAAATGTTCAATTAATACTATCGCCACCAAGAAATGTTAGGAATTTAAGTTAATTCTTAGAACTTGTGAAGCAATGTGTAAAGTTTAAAATATAATGAACCCTAATATGAAGGGTCAAATAAATGATCCAAAAAATGGGTCCAAAATGGGCCTGTTAGCCCAAGCCTCCGTTCTATAGACTAAGCTTCATAAAAAAATACAATTTAAAACCATAATACTTCCAAGTCGAGTCAGGTCACAAACTGGGTCAAATACAAATTATGCTCCACATGGCCAAGCAAGACATACGGACTTAGGGTTTGTAAGGACTAAGGCCACATAAAGATTTTAAAGAAATGAACATAAGCAAGGACCAACTATTTGGCAAAGGGCGATGAATTGAGAGGGCACAATGCTACCTGTTTATTATTATTATTATTATTATTGTGGGTGCATTTTTAGCTCGAGGCCAAGGGTGTCCCTTAAGTAACTGATGGTACCCTCACTTCTTCGGCTCACGCTTGTAAGGCCTGAGGGAGAGGGAGATTTCTTCGATGTGGGATCGTAAAAAAGCCAAAGGCTACAAGGGCTTGGCCTCGAGCTAAAAATGCACCCACAATAAAAGGAAGGTAACTAATGGTACCCTCACTTCTTCGGCTTACGCTTATAAGGCCTGAGGGGGAGGCAGATTTCTTCGATGTTGGATTGCAAAAAAAGCCAAAGGCTACAAGGGACACCCTTGGCCTCGAGCTAAAAATGCACCCACAATTATTATTATTATTATTTGATAGTTACAAGGAGTTCTAGGGGGATTTAAATTTTGAACCTTGAGTGTTTTGAAAATGATAGTTGAGGTATAAGATACTTGACAACTTTTTTGCATTGTTTATTTCTAATAAAGCTACCTATATTAGGCTAATACTACCTAATACCAAGTATATATAATGCTACCTAAGTACGAATTATACAGGCGAATATGTCATTGAAAAAAAAAAATTTGCACTTGAAATTGTATCCAGGCGAGTGTAACAAATGGTATAATCTGTCAGGTGAATATGTCACAAACGAAATTGTTTATCTGGCAACTTGGCAAGTAATGACAGGGGCACCCCATGGAATTTTGGAGCTTAAGACGATGTTTAAATTGAGGCATTTTATATATTTAAATTCGATTAATATTATTATTTTTACTTAAAATCTATTCTTCTAATTTGTTTAGATGAAAATATTTTTTTTAATGACTTTCTTGTTCAAAAAAGTAATCTTAGTGTTAGTTTCAAATTTGAACCAATAACAACTAACCACCTGTGATTTGTTGTAAAAATGTTGGAGATGTAGCGTCTCTCTTTTTATTATTATATTGTGCTCATTGCTAGTAACAAATTATCTAGAGAATCCTTTAGTGGACATCAATCCACCTACACTTTGCTAATCCCCCCCACCCCACCCCAAAACAGTTTTTTGTCTTTGATAAACAATTGAAATTGTGCTACATTCGCAACAATTTCACAAAAAATCCTTGGTGGTAATCTGTTATTAGTTCTAATTTGGGCTTACCGTTGACATTACTTTTTTACCTATCAATAACAGACTGCCACATAAGATTTGTTGTGAAAATGTTGTGAATGTAACATTATTTTTAAAAAATTCTTTTGAGTAATGCTATGGACACACCAATTTCACAATATTTCTAAATTAGCATAGGAAAAAAAAATTAATTAGAGATTATAGTGAGCCAATGTGTGAATTGGCATGCTAATTTAGAAATATTGTGAAATTATTGTAACATTTTGTTGTGTCCATTGTGTTACTATTTTATAATCTATTGGCTAATATTTGGGGCCTCATTAATACTTTTATAAGTATAAAAATATCTCTATTGGTTAAAATTTGGGAGTCTTGTTCCCCTTGGGGGCCTTAGGCGACTGCCTAATTGGCCTAGCTAGTGGTAGCTAGGGCTGACCCTGGTAATGCATATTAGGTCCACTCGTTCATCCATGTGTTGCTTCTCAAATAATAATAATAATAATAATAATAATAATAATAATAATAATAATGTGGCACTTCTCAATGTACCTTCAAAATTAATGTGTGTGTGTGCATTTCTAATACCACCGAAGCTTGTCAGTGGGGGTGGTATGAGCTCGAATTCCTCACCATAGGCACTTGTGTTCGAGTTTCACACCACTTGGTGGGATGGGTAGGCCTAAGTCCGAGTTTAAAACACCCTTGTGTTTGGTACACGTGTGGAGACACTCACACGACACTGTAGAAGATACCACCCACACTCTTTCAACATTTTTTTCCTACTAAATATATATGGGTGTTTTAAACCATCAAATACATATGTACCTCAGTATATGTATAACAACCATAGCCATTAATGTCATGGAATATAAGAATAATTTTTTTTTCATAACAGTGCTTCTATTTCTTTTCATATTCATTTGATTATTTCGTATCTCAACCAAAATAAAAATAAAGAAAGAAAGAAGAATGGTAAATAAAAATAAAGAAAGAAAGAAGAATGGTAAAGATTAGTTTGACTTAAATAAAAATAAAAATAAATAGAAAGAAAGAAAGAAAGAAAGAAGAATGGTCTATTTTGGCAGGATTAAATTTGGAAAATTTATAATTTGAGTAAATTGAAATCTCGCAATCCATTCAAATTAGAGATAATCCATTTGACTCAAATCTATTATGCATTACCCTTTATCCTTAACAAGACATGAATAGCTCAAAGATTTTTTTATTTTTATTTTTAATTCTGGATTGGAGGGAAAAGTGAAGAGGTTCTATAAAGGCATCTTTTTAACATGTCATAATGATAGGGAAAAAAATACTTTAACACTCGTTCTAATCTACTATTCACACTCATATTCACAATTGTTACGAAAATATCCACATTCTAACACATGAAAGTTGATGGAAAAATGTGTTAGAATCAAAACACTAAAAATAATGTTTCTTCTTCTTCTAGTGTTTTTTTTTTTTTTTTTTTGGGGGGGGAGGGGGTGGGGAGGGGGGTTTTGAAAGTAGAAACAAATCTCACATACCTTCATTTCCTAGCCAACCACCAATCCCATTATGAGATAGATCAAGAATTCTTAGCTCCTTGAAAGTCAGCAACAGAGACCCGTTTAGGAACCAATTTTCTGGATAATAATTAGATTCATTATCAGAATAGACATGAGTTCCTCGGTTTATATTGGAGAGGTAGAGCTCAATCACGTGGCCTGTGGTGGCGTTACACATGACCCGCTCCCAACCACAACACTCACTCTTCGCCTCATTAACCCACGATGGAAGAAGAGGTTTGATATAATTAGTACTGAATTTCAAAAAGGCCTTCAATTCTAGCAGACTTATCCTCTCTTCCTCAATACAACCTTTGCTCTCATGAATGTGAGCAACAAGTACTAAAACCCATAGCAAAGACCTCACTAAAGGCCACTCCATTGAGAAATATTGTGAAGCACCAACTTTCGTTTCTAGCTAAATCTTCTTATATAGAAAAGTTTAGAGAAATTAGAAAACCCTCCTTGAGGTTTTTTGAACTTATACTTTGATCCTCTTATTTCTAAGGGTTACAGTTTGAAACAAAACAGCCAAACATCCCAAGAAAAAGAGAAGGAATCTCCCTGGTCAAGCAAGACCCAGGCAATCCTTCTGAATTGACTTTGCAAAAGTAGGGAAGCCTAAGCCCAACATCAAAAGTTCACATTGCTTTGATTCGAAATTAAATCTTGAATGTCGGCAACGAAGTTTGTCAACAGCTTCTTTATTCATGACAGCGTTCATATAGCTCTTAGAATCACTCTCAGTTTGGGTTTTTTCATTCGACTAGATATTTGATGAAAGTTGTGAACAATTTCAGTTTGATAAGGGAACGAAATATAAAAATAACAATTAATTACCTCTAAACCAATTTGAGGGAATCTCTTCCAATTTATTGTGTGACAATTTATAAAAATATTAATTTATATTATTTAAAGAAGTCAGTGAGTCACATAACTTGTTAAAAAATGGACAAAGTCACAAAGTTAGGTTATAAACTTAAATGTAGCCAATGATTACAACTTCCACTAAAAAAAAAACATGATTACGTATTTTAACAGTCTAATGGTTGGATTACAATTTTTTATATTCTTAACACGCATGTTAAATTTCATGTCAATCTTATATTATTTACTATACGATTCATAAACTTCTTTTTTATGCATAATTTTAGAGTACAAAAACTTAAACTTTAAACATTTGATTGATAATATAACTACTGATATTTGATATTCTGGAAATTTGCAAACATGAAGGATATAAGAAAAAAAAAATGTAATCCAATGATGAATTTCTCAGAATTTATATCCAATAAAAAGATATTGAATGTAGTTGTAGTCATTATCTATAATCAAGTTTGTAGTTAAACTTCGCCCTTAAGAAATTCATATGACTACAAGTATATGCCAGGTAGTGGGTTAGAAGAATTTTTCTTCAAACTTGTATGGAGAAAAACTGTATCCAACAATCAATACCAATATGTCATTTTTGAATTTCATCTATATACATGGGAAATGCTAAAACTACTAAAAATATTATTACATGAGTCCTATAAACTTTCACAACAATAAATGTGATTAGTGGATTTCATCAACATAATAAATGGGGTGATTGTTTGATGACAGATTATTAATTTATCAACAGACTTTATGCAAACTAAGCAAACACATCCCAAACAAATATGCTGGCCAATGATATATCATATATTGGCCAATTATATATATGTGACCTAATCAATCAACGTATCTAGATAATGTTACGCATAGACTTGATTGAAACAAGGTTGAAAAGATAGTATACATCCACACACACAAACCAACCATTTGACAAAGAACTAAATAGAAAGAAAAAGGAAAGTTCACGTGGTTGGAGTGGTGAGCATTGGGAATTGGGATGAAGAAGAAATAGAATCGGAAACGCAATTGACGGAGAAAAAAGAAAGAAGAAAAACTGGTGAAATTTGACCGGATTTTACTTATAAGCTAGAAAAGCCCAAACACGCGGTCATAATTGGTACAAGTTGAAATGGCTGGTAAGTGAAAACAACTTTTGCCATAACACATGGAATTGTGAGTATTGTGAGTAGTAGAAGTTACTGGTCCATTTGAAAGTGGTGGTTCATCCGTTATAGTTGTATACGTCATCTCTAGATGGGTAACAATTGTGGCAAATAGTATCTTGTTACAAAAACTAAAACTAAAATGTTGTATGAAAATTATCAACTTGTATCGATCGATATGGTATGAAATTAGCAATTTCAATAATGATTGCCATATACCTAAAATGCTAAAAAAAAAAAAAAAAAAAAAAAAAACTTTTCAATTGAAGTTCTATAGCACAAAAGCTCTATTACTAACTACAAGAAAAAATAGTGTTTACGCACTATTGGAAAAATGGTTTAAAAACCTTGAAGCTTTTTTTAGTACAAATTTTTGAACGTTTGATAATTTTGCTGAAGATAATTAAAGGGTCCTTTAGCTTTATAGCTAGGTAAAGCTAAATTAAGAGTTTTTCAAAAAAGAAAAAACACCTTTATAATTACACTTCATATTTTATAAATACTGAGCTTTAACTTTTTTTTTTTTTTTAATTTCTCAAACATTCTATTAAGAGTGATTTTTTTAGCATATAATTCAATAGTTAAGGAATAGTAATTTAAACGTTGGACATTTCTATTGAAAATAATAGGAAGTGTCAATTGAGTTATAAGAGCTAAAAAAAAATCATAATAACTTTTATGAGAGAGCAACCTTAACTCTACAATTAAGCTCTAGCTCATAAAAAACAAAAACACAAAAGCATTTTGAACCTTGATTCGACTGACAATCAGTTTCGTGTGTATAAAACATAGAAGTCAGTTTGAAAATGCTGAGCATGTATAACACATTCCATGGGTCCTGCTTCTAGGTTCCCATGACCAAGCTTTGGTTTATCAAACTCCTATGACTAAATTGGCCATTGAAACGAACGAGTGCAGAGAAACATATTTCACGTGGCCTGTTTCTGGGTTCCTACATTCCCATGACCAAGACTCTATTTATCAATTTCTA
>JARYZH020001590.1:0-25697 GCA_030021035.2 Notholithocarpus densiflorus | reverse complement strand
GAGAGAGAGAGAGAGAGAGAGAGAGAGAGAGAGAGAGAGAGAGAGAGGTTTATTTTAATTAAACAGTGTGTTATGTCTAATGTTGGCAAGCTGTAGAATTGGACACCAGAGAGTGGCGTCCTCCATAATAATAGTACGGAACTGGGAAGATAATGGTTGAAATAGTCTAATGAAATTTTTTTTTAAAATTTTAAAAAAGCCCTTACGTACCCATCCATGCAATTACTTATTTTAAACAATTAGAATTACACAATGGAATACATATTCTAAAAATACAACAAAAATTTGTAACATTTACATAATAAGCTGACGTGTTAACCCATTGATATAGATCAAAATAAAATAAAATAAAAATTATAATAAGATCCAACACAACTCAAAATAAGAATATTGTAAAAATATTATGAAATATTTTTATGCCTGTGGAAAGAAGAGACAAATAAGATCAGTTTGGTTACGTTTCAAAAACAGAACCAAAAATATCCTTCGGGGAGGTCTATATATGGTGTTATGTGATATGCATTATGCCAATTGTTACTTTCAAAGCTGCAGTCTGTATTGACTATTTAGACTGCATTTGATCGATGGTTTATTATTCAAAATGTTATGTCAATGGGAATGTAAAAGTAATTCATCACCGTACTGTTTAACTACATCAAGTTCAGTTCATTCTATTTGCTATTGAAAATTCGTCATTTTAGATGTTCCATGCATGAAAATCTCGTAGTTTTAGTGCTGCAGGGATATCTTAGTTCGTATAACTTGGTTGAGTAGCACCCTATCTATTTACATTCCTCGAAGATTTCTCCAAAAACACAATAATATACCAAAGTTTTTTGACCGCAGTCGCTTCTCCACCCCCGTCAATTGAGGATTTTTATCTTAATTTCTATAATTAATATTTCCAGCTTTCACTTTCTTGGAATCACATTACTAATATATTAATACGAAGTCCTTAAAAATTTACTAATTGAAGCCAAACTTTCACTTGCTGAAATCTATTAACAAAATGGTACAATTATAGGTTTACATTGTACAATTAATGTAAGATTTACAATATATACTAAACAGGAAGCGTACAATATTGTACATATTCTTATAAAAATGTATAATATTATACCCTTTTGTTTAGTTAATATAATATAAACTAAAAATTTTTCTAAAAATTTTATCAAATGAAAAGCTTGGGCTGATGTGGATCCAAGTAGGCATTTTTAACAAATCCTGAACTCTTCTAGATGGCAATGGTAGAGGCAAAGACACATTGCCATGAGTAGGTGCAAACTTTACAATAATTTGGGAACTAGATTATTTCCCAAAATTCTATTTGAAAATTTGTTGGATTAAATGGAACGATTGGTAAAATTAACAACAATAAAATATTTCGGTAATATACTTTTAAAAATTGGTGCATCGTGCAGATAGCTTAGATTCTATGATAGTTCTAAGAATCATATATCTTGATCACTACCTTATCTTAAGCATATTTCCTTTGCTGGTAATAACCTAACAACTGGTGCCATCCTATGTTGTTTACTTGTTTTACAAGGTTACGCTCAATTGAAGCGTAGAGCTTTATCAAGTTATCTTTCTTGCGAGAATCCAGAAAGTATTGTGATCTTGAGAAATGCAACCAACACCCCCCAAAAAAAAAACCCATTTGGCCAGAATTCCAAATCATAAAATTCTCCAAAATTTGTCGACATCCCACAACCCAAAATCCACCTCAAGCGGTTTTTTAATTCCCACTTCCATCACAACCATTTATCAAAAACCTCATCCTTTCAAAATCCAAATTCACTAAACGAACCTCATCAATCCCATTTTCAACAACAACCACCACTTTCAGTCATTAGATCCGTAAGACAATGATCCATCCTTTGTTGTGAAAGGGATAACGCTACCAACAATGGAGTATTTAAAGCTTCAGCTAGTCCAATCCAACTTAAAAGTCTGGCCAATTGATTTTTTAAGTCCAGCAAACAAGGCCCACTTTTGAATAAATTTTTCCTCTAGTTCAAATGATATTTGAAGTTGATGACTCATATTGTCCAAGAAGTCAAAAAAAAAAAAAAAAAAAAAAACATTTAATTTGAGTCTTCTAGGAAATACTACAGCCTTTACATTTTCACTTCCAAGGCAAACAAGTCTTTAACTATTTTTACTAGTTTCTATAAGTTTGCTTTGAGTTTTTGGTCTTAAAAATATCATTATTTTCAATAATATTTATAAATCATGAAAAGTAAATAAGCTTGGAAGGTATCGTTAAGACGTTAACATAAATTCCAGGGGCCTTTTTGTTTAATATGAATTTTGTCATATTTTAGTTGTCTTGATGTTAAATAGTGCATACGCACATCTGGAAGTTGTGAAAATCATAGATGATAGCCTCTTATATAAGCACAAAGTTCAGGCATATTAATTCGAATATGAAAATTTTAGTTATGAAACCAAATTCGGATTGAGGAAATTGAGAAAAACAATGTTTTATTAGTTGATATAATTCAACATTTGTTATTTTGCAAGAGAGAAGACGATACTTGACAAAGCCACAATATGAATCTTGTTCAAGACTTGCCATATATCTCATTCTGGTCTGGAAACAACCATCTCCAAGATAGGGGTAGGACCACTTGGGAAAGGGTTTGAAAGAAGATAACAATAGTTCAAAGTTCAAACTCATGTTCTCTGCTCGTCATTTTCAGGAGAGAGGTCCATTATTGATGACACAAATCACACGGTAGAGTAGTTTTTCCAGGGGTCATTGTCCAAGGTAGTACTGGGTCTTTTTACGAAGCATGCACGCTAACAATTTTTAATTTTATTAATTTTTAATTTTAGAACCAACGCTATCAATATATTGATAATGTAATTGGGTCTTTTTACGAAGCATGCACGCTAACAATTTTTAATTTTTTTAATTTTTAATTTTAGAACCAACGCTATCAATATATTGATAATGTAACTGGGTCTTTTTACGAAGCATGCACGCTAACAATTTTTAATTTTTTTAATTTTAAGTTTTAGAACCAACTTTATCAATATATTGATAATGTACCTAGACATAACTCTAAAAATTAGTCAAAATTAAATAACCACACAAAAAAAAAAAAATTCAAACAGTGACAATATTAGACTAAACAGAACAAATGAACAAAATATTCAACAGAATTCAAAAACAAAAAATGAAAAAAAAAAAAAAAACTTATTATTCAAATTCGTAACTCATTCAATCTATTACATAAAAATAATTTGTAATTTTATTTTTCCTAAAAAAAATGATAGGAAAAGAGTTATTACTATGGCAGTGACTTCTCTTAGGCTTTATAGTTGCTGTTGCAGCAACTTTAATTTGCTCTCCTTGGTGGCTTGGCTTGCAGTGTCAATAGTGATCATTCGTGGCTCACTGCCTCTCTCTCTCTCTCTCTCTCTCCATTTTTTTTCTATCATCATGATTAGACTCTCTAATTTTATTACTCTCATCTTAGCATTCTCATTAATAAATCAATTTTTTTCTTTTTCTTTTTTTTTTTGTTTGTTTGTTTTTTTTTTTTTTTTTTTTTTTTTTTTTAGATAGAATTTTACTCTAACCTAATATAAGTGTATACATGTGAAGCTCTTTCTTGAAGATTTGAAGTCCGGCTCTTGCCCCCCACACCCTACAAGAACTTTACTTGCAGAATGACCATCATATTAAGGGTGCGATGGTGCCTTTTCATTTTGTTAATAAAAGGAAATTGTAAAATTTTCACATGTTTACGTGTTTTTTTTAAATTAGATTTTGTAAAATTTAAATTTTTTTAATAACTACCTTAAGAAAAATTCCTAAAGCCACTACAAGAAATAGCAAATATTTAGCAATGACAACATTATCAATTTAGATATTGAAATAATTGAAATTCATAAGCACACACTCACAAAGGATTGCAAATTGTAAACCGAATTTGAACGTAATCTTTGTGATGCGTAATAATGATAATATCCAACAAAAACTTTTACAAACAAAACTAATTAAACTTTGTGATGTAAGTTAAAAGTTAAATTGATACATCCTTATGCACAAACTGCTTAAGAGTCTGAGGGATTTAATTTTTGAGCTGCGAAATTAGCAGCATATTGTAATTATCTCCACATAAAAAAAAATTAAAAAAAAAAGTTTAAAACCTAAAACAACCAAATCTAGTGAGTCTCCTGAGTGCTCTATTTTATAACAGCCACACAATTCGTTGATTCTAAACCACACAGAGCAAACAAATTTAATCCTAATCAAATGGGAATAAAATTAATAGTCAAAGTCCTCATGCCAGTAGCTCACTCCAAAAGGTAAAAAAAGAAACCCAACAAAAATAAAAATAAAAATACTGTTAATTACACGGCTTACATGATAGTGAAATTAAAGCTCAAAGAAATAAGAAGAAACGTAACACTGCACCAAATCCAATTACCTAGGGTAAGGGTTAAAGAGACTCCTGAACTTTGGGTCGTAATAAAATATTCCTAATCCAATTTCCAAACTACCCCACGTGGGTTGTAAAGAAATCTTAGTCCGTTGCTTCCACAAAAGAGGCAAATTAAAATTATTGATGACACAAATCAGACGCTAGTGTTAATCCCAAGTCAACTGAAATCTAGAAAATTTTGATTCTAGGAAGAAATTTTTTTAGAATTTTACTTCCAAATTCACTATGGTGTAGAACATTAGTTGTGTCCATTTGGATAAAAGCTGGTTTAAATCGATAATTGTACTGAATTTCACAACAAATTTCTAGTGTAGAAAACCAACCCAAAACTTATTTTTTGGGAAATCTCATAAGCTTTTGCTGTCGTTTAAGGTCTCAAAGGTTTACCTATTTAGGACTTGTTGGGTTATAAAATTAACTCTAGTTAATTAATTCAATTACCCAAGTTGATTAATTATTAAAATTACATGCAATAACGTGGAGGTACGAACAAATCACCAATCTAAACTAGAGTGCAGAGGAAAGTGTTGTAGCATTTTAATATTATGTAATTAAAAGGAATAAATATGACAACATAAATATAAAGATATAAGAGTTAATATCAAAGATAAGTAGTTAGTGAAAGGTTTAATCCTACATTGAAAAGGAGAGAGACTCTTTTATTCTTTTTAATTGTGATGATTAATGGGCTAATATGTATTGGAGCAGATGTTGGGCTAGATATGACATTTGTTGGGCTGTTGTATCATGAGGGAGACAAGTTAGAAAAGGTTTGCACCAGTTACAAAGATTAGCCAACAACGGCTAATCAACGGGACGAATATGGTCCCTGCAACCCTTTGGTTGGCTATAGTGTCCTGATGACAATATTCGATGATTACATCGTTAGGAATATGGAATCTGGCTCTAAAGGCTAGTAAGGCCTCGGGTGTGTTTATTAACTTGGCAAACCTACTCATTGTTAGGACATATGTGTTTCACTTGTTAGGAACATATGTCAAAATTTTATGTAATTGGCTTATCCTTTGACAAAGCACACTTTACTTGTATTTGGGTAGATTTAGGATGTGTTTAAATACTTCAAAAAACCATGTTTCAAGATCAAGTGTTGAAGCCTTCAAGTCTGTTCAAGAAAACAAGCTGAAAGTACAGAGTTATTAAAGCTCGATAGCTAGCTCAACAGCTAGCATGTGTCAAGGTTTAAGAAGCTGTTTCAGCCCCGTGGCTCGACAGCTAGCTCGACAGATTCTCGACAGCTTCTATCTGTCGAGATTTAAGAAAACAACAATCTGATCTGTTTTTCTTAGGATCCGTGATTATGTGTTTGAGCCTTCTTTTCTCCTAACTCTAAACATATAAAAGGATTGTTTTAAGGGCCGTCAAAGAGTTCACAAGTTGCACAAGCATTGAGAAAACCTTGTTCAAGCAAATTGTGACTGGAGACAAAGTTCTTGCCCTAGTTCATCTTTTTCTTGTGAAGAAGTTGCTGTGTATATGCACCATAGGGTTTTGTAACCAAGCATCTTCTTGATCTTCATCATTGGGATGAATTGAAGAACTTTGCAGCTAACAACCTTTTCTAGTTGGTGATTGAAGTCGCGTATTGGGATCCGCGCATTGGTTAGTCAAATACTTGGGAGCCGTGCATCAAAAGGGAGAACTGTCACTACAGAACAAGTCCAATTGGGTATTGGGGTAAGGGTTCAACTGTAGGTTGGTAAGGTACTTGGGATTCATTTACTTGTAACCACTTGTTGTGATAATAGTGGAGTTTCGGGAGTGGTGACTTGAAAATCACCCGGTGAGATTTTTGCCGTTAGGTTTTCCCCATTCGTAAACAAATCACCGTGTCATTTATTTTCCGCTGCGTATTTAGTTGTTTGGTGATTTTTTTGTGCTACCACGCATTTTGCATGATAAATTGATTAATTAATAACTAGACTAATTAATTAATTAATTTCTATCACAAGGGATCAATCCGTTTGTGGCCTATCACTCATGATTACACTAGAACGAAAAAAGAGGAGGGAAGGAGTGTACTTACAGAGAGGTAGGAGGAGTAAGACTAAGGAAGATCCCTTTTTGAAAAATAGGGGGAGGAGAAGATGACAAAAGATTGGAGAGAGTTTGAGAGAGCTTGAAAGGAAGAAATGAACTCTGGATACCTGGTAGGTATTTATAGGAGGAGAGTATGAGAGTGGGTGGGAAAATTGCTGCCCACTCCAGCCCTTGAACTCTATGTGTGCCTCAGGAGCCCAACGGACGAATGATTGTGACCGTTAATCAACGACCGCTGTCAAGAAATGTGCCAAGCTACAGGCTGTCAAATCCAACGCATTTATTCTCTAATGGTTGGTGTTACTAAAGCATGGTAATTATAACAACGCACATTCCGAGATGTCGAGGACGTGACCATGATCCCCTCCCCACGTTCTGGAGATGGGCTCATATGGGGCTATTGTAGGAGGATGAAAAGGTTGACCCATGTTAGGCCTATACTAAGCATACCAAAATCAAAGATTGGGCCCATACCGGGTATAACTAGATTTTAGATTGTCCTAAGGTTGATGAATGCCGAGCTAAGACACTAGCGGATTTGTTCGTAGTGAATTATCTGAGTAAACGTTGCCCAACCTCGGGGATGGAAAATAGTGCCTTGGGGGAATCCGCTTGCCGAGAACAAATTCAACGTCTGGCACAAGTTACGAGAGAATCATCTTAACAATGCAATTAAGGGGTTTGTTCTTGACATATTACTTTATAGGATTAAATAGTGACATAGACCTAAAAAGCCACCTAAACCCTATAAGTGGTGGGACCTATGGGCACATGTAAGGTTCGCTCATCACAACTTAGCCACTCACGAGAGGGTATATAAAGAGGAGAGGAGATCAGAATAAGGGTAGAACCTAACTCTAGGGGGAGAAACACGAGAGAAAAGCAAAGAGTCAAAACATCAAACTAGGGTAGGATAATCCAGCTTGGGTACCTAAAGGGGAACCACGGTAGCCTGGCAGTCTCCTTGGCTAGCCATTCTTTCTAACAAATAGCTGTTATAGTATCACTAATAAACAACCAAATTTCTTCCCGGATTTTCCATTATGGGCTAAACCCAACATAGAATACAAATTAATTGGGGGTTCAAGCCCAATAAGCTTAGGCCACTGGAATACAACCACCACAATATTAGTATAAGAATGACTATACATATTTTTGACTAAATGAACATTTAGTGGCTCAATGAATATGAAAATATTTCCTTACCAAATACATTTCCTAATAAAAACGTTTTTGTCTCAATTGTCTAACGTTTTGAATATATAAACCGCTAGTAACTTAATGGTTTTTCATGTGCAATTCAATGGCCATACTTTTCTGTCTCTTGGTCCAACGTTTTAATACATGGAGCCTGTCTTTTTACAACTCATGTAATTAAGTTTTGAAATTTATTTTGATATCACGAATCAAAGGTAAAGATTGTCTGTTGTTGAGGACAAAATTTTCATGCCACATGGCTTTATTTACACAAAATGACACCAAAACCCATGGTGATATTATCTCATTAAAGCCCATGGTTCAAGCTCATGACATATCATCTCATTTTCAACTCATGATCCAAGCTCATGAGTCTTATCGGGGGAATTTTGAGAAGAGTCGTGGGTTGGAGGACCAATAAGTATGTTTAGTAAAGCTCCAGTGATTCAAAGTTGATAAAAGAAACATGTTGCTTGGCATGTCTTCTCCAATTCCCTAAACTCTGATGAGTTAGTGTACAATAAGTAATATCTGGTAAGCCTCTTATATCACATAACACTTAAAATAATAAAACTCCCCATTGCTCTTTACCTAAAACTTAATATTCATCATATATTCTAATTATATTATTTCATATAAATTATATTATTATTTTCATTTAAATCAATCCCAAACACATGGCTAAACCTTATTGGCTATCTCTAAATATAAGAAATCTATTTAATATCTCATCTAGCACTAAATGCTCTCATTGCTCTCTAAGATTTGGTCACAACACAAAGAGACCATAATTACATCTCTAAAGCTTTGTCAAATATCAACCAACTAGTTTATTACATACTAAAAATGTATTGAATGAAACCATGGACTAAACATATATTTTTCCAAAAGAGAAAACTTAGCCAAAAGTACCAGCAGAAGCTGCCTTAACTCTAGCAGCAACTGCAATAGTTCTAGCAGCAACTTAGGCAGTTGACACATGTCCCAAAATGACATCACTAGCCCATTAATGGTTAATCCCAGCAACTACCTACTATACCAAAAGAAGTCCCATTAAAGAAATCCTACTAGTTTAAGCCAAATCTTTAGTCTCCAGCTGTGATACCAGAAATTAGAGGATCCCATAAAAGTTATCTTACCATTTTCAACCAAACCTATGAATTTAATGCTGAATCTTTCCTCCAGTAGAAGTTATCATTCAGGTGACATCATCCAACAATGTCAGCTGCTATAGCAGCTACTGTTGTGCAACTGACAGTTATGTCAGCAATTGTATAACTATGACTGATAGCTGTAATAGCAGCTCCAGCAGCCTAAAAGTTTTAGATTTCTTCTTTTGGCTAAAAACCAAAAACCAAATAAATAAATCACTCATTTTGCTAAAAACCTTTCCTTATTTGCTAGCTATCCCTTCAACCAAATCCCATTTGGTTACATACTTGGCTCTATATAAAGAAGACCAAGCCACAACTCTTCCAAGACAAACTAACACAACTACCCATCTCTCCCACACTCTATTATTCTGAAATATCATCATCTTGCTACCCATATCTCTAAACATCTCTTTCTCCATTTCTCTTACAAAATCTTTTTTTTTTAGAAAGCAACATAACCCATGAAATAACATAAAAAACCACTCCAGCAACAACTATAAGCTCATATATTTACTATATTTAACCTTCATATTATCTATCTTGATAGGCCAAGAATGTATTGACCCCTTCAGTAACTTAATCAATTAATTTAGCCAAGTGAAATTAATTAGATTTAATTACATGCAATAAGTGTGGTAACACAAACAAATCACCAAATAAATAAATACGGCAAAAATTAAATTTGACATGGGTGATTGTTTACGAATTGGTGAATTTAAGGTCACCACTCTCGAGAATCCACTATTATCAAAACAAGCGGTTACAAGTAAAGGAATCCCAGTACCTTATACCAACTTACAGTTGAACCCTTACCCCAATACCCAATTGAACTTGTAATGTAGTGACAATCTCTCCTTTCAATGCACAGCTCCAATTACATGACTAACCAATTGATGCACGGATCCCAATACGTGACTAACACACCAACTTGAGAAAGATATTGGCTGCAAAGTTCTTCAGTTCATCCACACAATGAAGATCAAGAAGCTCCTTGGTTACAAAACCCTTGGCACACAAATGCAGCAGCTTCTTCAAGAGAAAGATGAATTAGGGCAAATTGTCTCCGGTCACAATTCGAGTGAATAATCACTTTGCATCAAGTTGCATCACCTTTGACAGCCCATAAATTAATCCTTATATATGTCTAGGGTTGTGAGAAAAGAAACCCTACACAAATAACTTGGATATGCGTGAAAAATAGATCTGGAAATCTGAATTTTATAATTCTCGATAGATACAGCTTCTGTTAAGAGCTGTCGAGAATCACATATTAAATCTCGATAGATACATCTGTCGAGCTATCTGTCGAGTTTTAATGAACAGCACTTCTTCACTAGATTCTTGGACAGACTTGCATGGCTTCAATACTTAGACTTGAACTCTTGTTCCTTGAAGTATTAAACACATCCTAGATCTACCTAATTACAAGTAAAGTACGTTTTGTCAAAGGATTAGCTAATTCTATTTGACATATGTTCTAACAAGTTCTACATATGTCCTAACAATCTCCCCTTTTGGCAATCCGTGACAAAACCACAACAAACAAATGAAGTATGAAAGAAGTCATAAATCACTCAACTCAGAATCACTTATTAAATACAATAAAATCTAATTCTAACACAAACTCTTGAAAAACTTTGCAAGAAGAGAGTTCATGGCATAATAGACTTTGACAACCTGTCTTTCTGAAACATTTTAAACAAAACTCATCAAGGCATCTTAGTGTGAAACAAAAATAAAAGATTGCATACATAATAAGAAATGTGTATAAAGAGAGAAAAGAAACAACACATGGAGAGATAAGTGAAATGATAACAACATCATCATATATATAAATGAGATATAAGTACAATGTTTGCTATCACTAAATGATCACAAGATGGGTGTACAAAAAAATAATGTATCAAAAAAAAGAAAAGAAAAGATACATAAATCCTCCCTACATCCCTCAAAAGATATGAACACTCCCCCTAACAAAAAGTCCTATACTAGCTCTTCCCTTAAGTACATGACTACTCTCATACCCAAAACTACTCCCCATTTTTGTCACAAATGACAAAGGGCAAGTCACTGAGAAGCGATCATCTCTTCATCACTGGAAGAGCTAGCATCCTCATTCTCATCATCATCATCATCACCAGAGCCATAATCATCATCCACGTCCTCTGAAGCCTGTGAAGATGGAGAGCGAGAAGCAACAAAGCCACCAAGGCGAGCTTGACGTCGTGCAATATGACCCACACAGGTGGTCACCTGACTCATCTCATCAGTGAGAATGTCAAGGCGAGCATCCATGCGCTGAAACTGCACCATATTCGCCTCAAGAGTCACACCACCACTCGAAGAAGAGGAAGGAGCGGAGGTGGATGGAGTGGCATGGGCTGGAAGAGTCACCGTCTCTGTCCGTGGTCGCTTTGGTCGAAGTTGGGCCTTACTCCGTCGAACAAACGCTGCGCTGATGGCACCCATGACGGTGAAATGAGCAGACTCAGGATAAGAGACAAAGGAATGGCGAATGATCCTTGTGATAGCAGAAGAAAAGATAAGCTTATCACGGGTCGCCGTTTCCTTATAGACATCTATAAGGGAGAGAATGAAATGAAAGGGAAAGTCTATAGTAAGGTCCTCAATGAGGGAAAGCAAAAATCGAGCATGAGGCTCGGTAATGGAGTTATAGTGAGATAAGGGATGGAGAACAAATGTTATCACCATATTAAGGAACCTCGAACCTTTTGCAAAGCCCGAGCATAAAGTATTTTGACGATCACCCCATGAAGAAGGTGTCTCACAAAAGTGAGATAAAAGATCATCTTTGGACACAGTCCTCAAACGTGGACATCTGGGGAAATTAGGATACGATACCCTCGGAACATGTAGCATATCGAAGATAAGCTCCGGAGTGACTACTATACCGATACATGTACCTCAAACAGAAGTAATAAATCGAGGCACAGAATAATCAAAACCGTGCATATTGGAGTAAAACTCTTGTATGATCACGGAGGGACAACTCACGGGTATCTCACATAGAGATTCCCAACCCCTATTGTGAATGACAGTGGGTAGAGTAATATCAGAAAAGTCCGATAGAATCACGTGGCATTCCGAATGAATGCCACATTTGAAGAAGTTCTCCGAGAAGTCCTAACGGGCCTTCTCATCACGGAACTTGACAAAAAGAGGAGTAGGATCAGAAGATGATGCCCCGGAATGAAGAGGGTTCCGGGACGGAGTAGTTTTGTGCTTGGGTGCCATGCGCAGACTATCCGAGAGAAAGAGAGAGAGAGAGAGACAAACAAAAAAACACCATCAACAAGAGTACCAAAAAAATGAGAAAGAAAAAGGTACGTATGCATGAACAATGCATGAACATGTGACTTGCAAAGAAAAATTTATCATGGGCTCAACCCAATCCAATCCTACCAGTACACTAGTTTTCAACATAGAAACACACATTTAAATGAATGAAACATAGTGAAAATGCAAATGTAATGCAATGCATGAGCATAGAACAACATATAACCAAAACCCAACCCAAAAATTTTGCAAAAAACTCATCAATTTTCAAAAACCCCAAAAATTTCACAAAAACCCAAAACCTAGGTCTAAATGTGTGAAATGCATGAAGAATGAGAGATAAGAGAAGCATACCAAGTGATTTGAGACTTGAATACGCCGAAAATCACGTGGGTTTGAGGTTTAGAGAGAGAAGAAAGTGTTTGGGAGGTAAAGAGACAAGTTTATGTCAAGAGAGATAGAGAAAAATGAAATCTGAAATCGTGTTGAAACTATTTAAAGAAAATGCGTCTCAATGGATCGAGGATCTTTCAAAAATCTGTCGAGCACTAATTCTCGATAGATAAATATGTCAAGGTGTTGTCGAGAATCTGTCGGCGGCAAAAATACCTCGTGGATCAAATAGCTATCGGCCAAGCAGAACCTTTCTCGATGGATCGAGAATCTGTTGAGAATCTATCGAGACAAATTCCAAAAAGCTTCGATGGATCGAAAAAGCCATAAGATCTGTCGAGAAAAGAAGTCCAAGGGGCTCAATAGATAGCTATCTGTCGAGAAGCTGTCGAGCTTGATAAAAACAGGTTTTTCAAAGAAAGGAAAAACACATAAATGAATGCAATTAAGCAAGCTACTCAATCAAAGATCCAAACAACATTTTAAGCTCTCAAAAAAAATCTCTCAACAAGAAAAATGCAAAGCATATAAGATCCAAACACACACACACACACACACACACAACAAGTCTAACCAATTTTATATTTCAAAAACAAGTTAAGACAGTTTTGTAAGCATACATTAACACATGTATTCCTTGTGATGGCCAAATCACATTGTACCTGCACATGTATCAAAAGTAGTAAAGAATTTGCATGTTGTGTGTGAAAACATAGCAAAAGTACATAAGTGTCTCATATTATTATGATTTGAGATATGAGAAAATCAATTTAACTCACACACAATCATAACTGCTTGATGTGGACTATCACCTTCGAGGTACATCTTATAACTCCCATATCTCCTAGAAACACACTTGCAACCATATTTAAAAGCATTTTGATTCTTTTTGCTTTTATTTTTCTTTGCAAATTTTTCTTTTTGAGCATATCATGCATGGCCATATAAGAGAGATAAGAAATACCAAATTATGTTAAGTTTAAACATCAGAATTTTGCTATGCCAAAGCATACAGATGTTAATCATGATTGGCGGGCTTTAGTGGTGAGATGGTTATTTATGCCTTTATCTTAGGATTTTTTAGTCATTCCCGTCAAAAAGAGTGAAATGAGTGTTAAGTACAAGAAATTACTTTATCGTACTCATCACAAACACGAACCACAAAGCTCACTTTCTTAGTTGTGCGTAGAGATGCTCATCTAAGCTACAAAAAATACAAAGTTTAGAAAACTCTGTTTCAATGGCCATCTAAGGTACACAAGTACCAATGTACACAAAACACACACTGTTTTTGTATTTTTCTGATTTTTCAATTTTTTTTTAAATTTTTATAAATAAAAAAAAAAAAAAAAAAAAAAAAAAAAAAAACAAAATAAAGCAAAAACTGAAAACAAACGAACAAAAACATGTTAAAAAAGCATAGCATAAAACTAGATGCAAATGCATGAGGAATGAGGAGGAAGAGGAGAGATCACTCCATAGAGATTACACCAATGTTTTGGCGTAGGAATTCAAACCGTTTGCTATCAAGAGGTTTGGTGAACAAGTCAGCTTTCTGATCATCAGTGTGAATGAACTCAAGAGTGAGAGTACCATCTTCGACAAGCTCCTGAATGAAGTGGTGTCGAATCTCTATATGTTTTGTTCGAGAATGTTGAACAGGATTCTTAGAGATGTTAATGGCACTCGTATTGTCAAAATAGATGGTAAGATGTTCTTGACGAATACCATAATCAAGGAGGAGTTTTTGCATCCACAAAAGTTGGGTGCAGTAGCTACTTGCAGCGATGTATTCAGCCTCAACAGTGGATAATGAGATGGAATTCTGCTTTTTGCTCATCCAGGAGACAAGATTATTACCCACATAAAAACAACCCCCAAAGTACTTTTTCTATCATCTGCATTCCCAACCCAGTCTACATCAGAATACCTAGCTAAGACATCTCCTTGCTATACCACACACCAAAATTGGTAGTGGTTTTGACATACATTATAATTCTTTTCAAAGCAATCATGTGAGACTCTTTGGCATTAGCCTAATATCTAGCACACATTCCCACACTGTAGCTAATGTCAGGTCTACTAGCGGTAAGGTAAAGAAGACTACCTATCATGCTTCTATATAGAGAAGAATCAACACTTTTTCCTAACAGATCAACAGTGAGTTTAACATTTGGGCTCATGGGGGTTCTAACAGAACTAGCAAATTCCAAACCAAACTTTTTCACAAGATTTTTAGCATATTTAGATTAAGATATGAATATACCTGATTCTTGCTGACGGATCTGCAGCCTAAGGATGTGATTCAACTATCTAATCATGCTCATCTCGAACTCAGCTTGCATGAGTTGGGAAAAATTATGAGCAAGTTCATCCTTTGTAGAACCGAAGATGATATCATCAACGTAGACTTGAGCAACTATCAACTCGCCATCTTCCCTCTTGATAAAAAGTGTTTGATCAGCTTTTCCTCTTGTGAAACCATGTGAGACCAAGTATTGTGTAAGCCAGTCATACCAAGCTCTGGGTGCTTGCTTTAATCCATATAGTGCCTTCTTAAGAGTATCCTTGAGCAATAAGACAAGCCTTGTTATGGATCACATTTCTTTCCTTATCAGTCTTATTGCGGAATATCCACTTTGTGCCAATGATGTGCTTTCCTTCCGGTCTAGGTAATAGGGTCCAAACATCATTCCTTTGAAACTGAAGCAGTTCGTCATGCATAGCCTCAACCTAGCTTTCATCCTAGAGAGTTTCCTTAATCTTCATGGGTTCAACCTGCGACTAATAGCAAGAATAAGACACAAAGTTAGCAACACATTTATCAACTGTATGCTTTCTTAGTGTAAGTTCATTCATATTTTCCACAATAACTTCAGGAGGATGATTCAACTTGATCCTTGAGGAAGGCCCTTCTCTTCATGAGATTTAGAATCAGGTGAGGTAGGAATGTCTGCTGTAACTTCTACAACACTTGGAACACTTAGAGTACTTGGAGATGCAGGCTCTTGATCAACTATATCTTGAACACCCTTAGGCTCAAGAGGAAGAATTTCCATAGGGATCTCCTCACTAATTTTCTCAAAACCAGACTCTGAAACTTCATCAGTAACAACATTGACTATTTCCATCACCTTCTTGGTTCTCTTGTTGTATACTCGATAAGCCTTGCTAGTAGAGGAGTATCTTAAAAATATTCCTTCATCGCTTCGGGAATCAAATTTTCCCATATTCTCTCTATCCTTAAGGATGAAACAAGTACTTCCAAAGATTCTGAAATACTTCACATTTGGCTTTTTTCCCTTCCATAACTCATAGGGAGTCTTCTTGGTACCAAGTCTAAAATACACCCTATTAACTGTATGACATGTAGTGTTGACGGCTTCTCCCCACAAATTTTTAGCCACATCTTTGTTGTGCAACATGGCTCTAGCCATCTCCTGAATGACCTTATTCTTTCTTTCTACTATGCCATTTTGTTGAGGAGTAATAGGAGCAGAGAATTCTTGAGATATACCTGATCTAGTGCAAAAGGATTCCATGTATGAGTTCTCGAATTCTTTACCATGATCACTTCGAATTCGATCAATCTTCAAGCTCTTCTCATTTTGCAATCTTGTACATAAGGCTTCAATGTGCCCAGGAGCTTCTGACTTGGATCTTAGAAGAATGACCTAAGTGTACCTGGTGAAATAATCTACCATAAACATGACATATCTCTTTCCTCCAAGAGACTTGGTTCTAGTTAGACCCATGAGATCCAGATGTAGTAGCTCCAACGGTCTAGATGTAGCTGATGTCTGAGTGCCCGGATGTTTAGCTTTTTTCTGTTTCCCAAGCTGACACGGTCTACACACAACATTGTTCACTCTACTGAGCTTTAGTATCCCCAAAACTGATTCATGCTTAGATACAATTGAAAGATGTTTGTAGCTAGCATGTCCCATCCTTTGGTGCCATAGATCTTCATTTGGCAAACGAATGCTATTGCACACAATATCAACATCAGGTACCAATCCATAGCAATTATCTAGAGTGCGTACACCACTTATGAGTTTCTTCCCAGACTCATTCAACACAAGGCATTTCCCTTTTGAGAACAGCACCACAAGTTCACTTTCAGACCTTCTACATATAACACATTTGCAATGTCTGGCAGTCCAGGTAGAGAGATGGTTCCCTTCCCTTTAATCTGTAATTTACTCCCATCACTAAAAGTGACATTACCACATTTCTTAGACTTGAAAACTTTAAAGAGAGAGCGGTCTCCAGTCATGTGTCTTGAGCAACCACTGTCAAGGTACCACAAACATGTATTAATTACCTTAAATGCGGACTTCATCATAAAGCACACCTCATGCTTAGATGACAAATCAGTATGAATAGTGTTTTCTCTCATCTTCCATTTATGAACAAAGCTTTTAACTTTCATTCTTTTCAGTTGACCTCCTCTACACATTTTCATTCTGAGACAGTCTAGTTTCTTCTTTGTCATGTTAAGATCTTTTCCAATAATCATCATTATAAATTTCAAAATACTTTTAGAATTGCATGCACTCAATCAAATAGAGATTAGAAAAACAAAATGTTTTTGAAACAAAGATCTTTTCATGCCGGTTGCAGCCATGACAACAGGGGTTAATGGATTACACAGCAAAGATTAACCCTAATCAGAGTGTGCCCACTCTGATACCACTTAATAGGCCAAGAATATATTGACCCCTTTGGTAACTTAATCAATTAATTTAGCCAAGTGAAATTAATTATATTCAATTACATGCAATAAGTATGGTAGCACAAACAAATCACCAAATAACTAAATGTAGCAGAAATTAAATTCGACACGGGTGATTTGTTTACGAATGGGGAAAACCACCGAGGCAAAACCCCACTGGGTGAATTTAAGGTCACCACTCCCAAGAATCCACTATTATCAAAACAAGTGATTACAAGTAAAGGAATCTCAGTACCTTATTCCAACCTACAGTTGAACCCTTACCCCAATACCCAATTGGACTTGTAATGTAGTGACAATCTCTCCTTTCAATGCACGGCTCCAAGTACGTGAATAACCAATCGATGCACGGATCCCAGTAGGTAACTAACACACTAACTTGAGAAAGATGTTGGTTGCAAAGTTCTTCAGTTCATCCACACAATGAAGATCAAGAAACTCCTTGGTTACAAAACCCTTGGCGCACAAATGCAGCAACTTCTTCAAGAGAAAGATGAACTAGGGCAAATTGTCTCCGGTCACAATTTAAGTGAATAATCACTTTGAATCAAGTTACATCACCTTTGACGGCCCTTAAAATAATCCTTATATATGTCTAGGGTTGTGAGAAAAGAAACCCTACACAAATAGCTTGGATATGCGTGAAAAAAAAATCCAGAAATCTGAATTTCGTAATTCTTGATAGATACAGCTTCTATCGATAGCTGTCGAGAATCACATATTAAATCTCGATAGATACATCTGTCGAGCTTTAATAAACAACACTTCTTCACTTGATTCTTGGACAGACTTGCATGGCTTCAATACTTAGACTTGAACTCTTGTTCCTTGAAGTATTAAACACATCCTAGATCTACCCAATTACAAGTAAAGTGCGTTTTGTCAAAAGATTAGCCAATTCTATATGACATATGTTCTAACAAGTTCTACATATGTTCTAATATATCTCATGCTTCCATATATTTTACAAACACATTCCTCACAAACTATCCATACATATTTCCCACATATATTTCTAATATATCTTACAAACACCATATCTCACAAAACATATATATTTCTTACCATCTCCATACATCTTAAAACATATCACTCTTCCAAGAACATTTTATCAAAAGCTCTTCTCATGGAAGGCATATAATTATAATGCTAAAAATTCTTCTTATGAAAGGTACAAACTTATAATACTAAAAGTCCTTCTCATGGAAAACAATATCGCTCATACTTGACTAAAAACTAAAAGAGCATTACATGGGAAAAATCATTTAAGTGCATGATAAAGGAGATAAACTTAACCAACCTATGCACACGGCTGGACATATTCTCTCTCCTTCCAGTTGCACCCATTTTTCCCTTTCAATCATGAAATCACCATGAAAGGACTCATAATATCATACTGTACTGCTAGACTCATTTTATTATGCTGCTGAAATGTTATGTCCATTGATGTTATATTGCTAGAGCCACAAACCACATAAAGATAAGTCATTATGTCTTTATCTCTAAATTTACATTATTGAATATATTTTACTTCATTATAACTATACCACTGGACTTATGTTATTATGCTGCTGGACTGTTATCAGCTCACTGACGCTATATAGCTGGAACCACAAACCATATTAAGATAAGTCGCTATATCTCTATCTTTAAATTTGTGTTATTGAGTACATGTTACTTAATCATTAGTGTACCACTAATTGCAAGTTACTCTAATAATATCTTACTATTTAACAAACATGTATTCACTAATATTTCACTAATGAATATAAAAATGTTGACAAGTTGAACCCATCCCACTGCTGGAAATACATTATTTGGACATAAACCACTACTGGACATATATATTATTTGGATATTAACCACAACTGGACACATATTATTTGGATATGAACCATTGCTGGACATATATTACATGGACATGAACCACAGCTGGATATGAACTATTTTGGACATCACTTAATATACATAACTATGATATTCAACTCATCATTTAATCAAAGCTATTATGCTAAATTACTTATTTATTACAACCATTATCATGATTCTTAGACTTTGAGCTTTTGTAAGCTTAAAAATGCTCCGGAAGCCATTGGTCTATGCACCCCAATGTTAAGTTCCGAATGGAACTCTCCAAAACAAATTCGAGTCTAGCAAAGTCACCCCTCCAGCGAAAGACACGTAGTTACGCGCAAAAACGGCCCCCGTCATTTGTGAACCTTTTATATAACTGGTGTAAGCAATGAGATGATATACGAATTTTTTATCTCTAAGCTTTTTACATAGTTTACACTTTTTGACAATCAACTTTCAGCTTTTGTAAACGTGTCATTATATTTTATATGCACAATTTATGGGTAAAAAGAATGTATTATTTTGAGAGCTTCTGATCCTACAAATTGTGTAGGCTTATAAGGACAATCAACAAGGTGGTTGGGTTATTGTATCTCGGGGGTGGCACACATAATGTTGTTTGTCTACCACACCAGAAATCTTATAAATGGCGTTTATCGTCAAGAGAGTGGTCTGGTTCACACCTCAAGTCTGCCATCTAAAAACTCATGAATTGATGGTAAATTATTTATCATATTTTGACATAACTTTAAAGTATCATCAAGATAATATCTCTCAACTATTCTCTAATTTTATAATAAATTCTAATTTATGTGATATGTTATTATTTAAATGATATTTTGAAGATTATTTATTTATCAATTATTGTTCTTTAGAACAACAATTAAATATTCACTATTTGAACTGGACAACTAGAACTCACCTAATAAGATAGGAAAAAAAAAGGGGAAACGTTACGTCGTTCTAGGAGTACTTTTCTTTTTTGAGTTAAAAAAATAGACAATTTTTTGTTATTATGAACAATTGGTTTTAGATCACTGATTATTTTTTGGGTCTAATATTTAAAAATACTATAAAAACCCACATACATTAAGAGAATTTAGAAATAAAATAAAATTTGGGGGGCCAAGCTATGCTGTGGCTCCGCCCCTAAATGTGAATTATATATAAAAATCATTGCAAATCATAAGCATTCACAAAGGATTGTAATTTGTAAAATGAATTGAACGTAATCTTTGTCAAGCATAATGTCCAACAAAAAAATTTATGAAAAAAACAAGCTAAACATTGTGATGTAGTTAAAATTAAAACTACAAAAGCACCCAAATCTAGCGAGTTCTACTGAGTGCTCTACTTTCTAACAACCATGCAACACATACGTCTAAACCACACAGCCAACACATTAAATTCTAATCAAATTAAATGGGAGTCAAATTATTAGTCAAGTCCTCAACTCCTTGACGTAAAATGGCTATCAACATTTATTATTTTGAAAGAGAAAATATGACACCTGACAGTGGACACAGCCACAATACGAATCTCTTGTTCTAAACTTTACTTGCAATCTGGAAACGACCATCTCCAAGATAGGACCATCTTGAATGTGCCAAAAGGCGCCCGTCTACTATGGTTCTAGAACATATAAAATACATATTTTATAACTGATGAGGGTAAAAATGTAATTTGATGAGGCCCAAGAATAGGCCTGATGGATCCATGTCCGTGGGCCCGTAGAGGGCAAGCCCAACTTGTTCAAAGGTCCGTTATGGATAGATGTAGCATATTTGCGAGACAAGCTTGATCGCCGTGGAATCCAAAGGTAAATAGAGTCCTAGCACGACAAGGATTCTGGAAGATACTTGCAAATCTCTTCTACAAGGAAATGTCTTGTTGACCACGTTTGGGACTACTCATGTAGAGTCCTAGAAGGAAAAGACTTCGATATCAAGGAAGAGGTGTCAACTCTCTACTATAACAGCCCAATACTCTCATAAATCGAGGTACGCATAATTTACCCTCTCTAGCACTCTAGAGTTATGAGAATAGTTCTAATTTGACATTCGGAGGGTATTTGGCCGACACCACACCGGTGCTCTCTGCTAGGTCTTCTTCTTTTTTGTGTAGGTATTCTCTCGAGCGTGTGAAAGCTGTGTAGCTTACTGGTGATTTTTCACGGCATCATCAACTAACCAATTTAATTTTAACAAACAAAATTAGAAAAAAAAAATCCCCAAAAAAAAAAAAAAAAAATCAAAGAAGAAGTGGTAGAAGCGGCCAAGGAGGAGAGAAGGACCATTTACAAGTAGGACCACCTTGAATTTGCCAAAAGTTGTTTGGGCATTTCACATCCTCTTGTTAACATAAATTCAAGGCCTTCTCAATCAAGAAAGTAGTTGTTGAATACTCAAGTCAAGAGAGTAGTTGTTGAATACTCAAATTTTCAAGGGAAATGCTTGTGTTCAGTGAAAATTTTCACTAAACACATCCGGATTTGGACATGTGTTCAAGAGTGAACACGTGTCCACAATCTAACGTGTCCAGTGAAAACTTTCACTTGACACAAGCCACACCCAATTTTCAATACAATCTCAAAAGAGAGTAAGTCGTCCCACACTCAAGTCAAGAGAGTAGTTGTTGAATGCTCAAATTTACGTATATCCAAATCTCATCAAGTTAAAATTGGGTTGTCCTTTTCATGAATTTTTTTTTTTCATTTTTTTCTCATGTCTATTTTATGACACTATATAAATTTGTATTGATTTTTATATTTAAAAGATAAAAACTAAATGTAAGACTATAAAACTCCTAGAATTAAGGCTTTAAATTCGTAAGGTCTTTTTTTTTTTTTTAACAAAACACAATTACCATTAATAATTATTGTCTTTCTTTATAGATATGATAGGATTTAAATAATTTTAAAAAAAAATTCTAAGTTGTATCACTAAAATATTTGCTATAATTGCGTCAAATCATGATTAATGATCACATTTAATAATGACTTGATTTTCAATTTCTGGTACTTTTTAATAATTAATTAGATTTCTTTAATTAAAAAATTTTGAAGAAACAAAAAAATTGGACACTTTACGGCAACTTTTGACGAAATTTGAGTTGACCCCGGGGTCTTTGTCCAAAGGCAGTGGGTCTCTCTTGGAGGCATGCACGCTATCAATTTATTGATACTGAAGCCTATAAAAATGTATCAAATGAAATTACCACTTATTTTACATTTTTGGAGGTATTTGGCAAATTAGCATATATAATACAAACTTGTGTATCTTGCTCTACCTCACACTAATATTTCACCAGTTTCCTGCTTGTCCAAACCAATGAAGCTTCACAACCCCAATTTTCCTGCATCATGCTCTACACATGTTCATATGATTCTACTCTTTACTATAACCCTTCTATGCTTGCAACCTGCCACATTTTTTGCCACTCCAACAAATGAGACTGATCATTTGGTTTTGCTTAAATTTAAAGAATCCATTGCTGATGACCCATATGGAATCTTGAGCTCATGGAATAATTCTATCCATTTTTGTAACTGGTATGGAGTAACATGTGGCCGCCGTCATGGAAGAGTCACAACCTTGGTACTAGAAGGTCATAACTTGCGTGGAACCATTACACCTTACATTGGAAACCTCACATTTCTTAGGGCCATCAACCTCCAAAACAACATCTTTTATGGTAAAATTCCAAAGAAAGCTGGTCATTTGTTTCGACTGCAACATCTCTATCTTTCAAATAACACACTGGGAGGAGAAATTCCAACCAGCTTGACCAACTGCTCCGAACTCAGGGTAATGGCCTTAGCGTCGAACAAACTTATTGGGAAAATCCCAATGGAGCTTGGCTCTATGACTAAGCTTTTGGCTCTTGTGGTTGCAAGAAACACGTTGACAGGAGGAATCCCACCTTCCTTGGGAAATCTTTCGTTGCTCGTAAATTTTTCAGTAGCCTTTAATAACTTAGAGGGAAATATTCCAGAGAGTATAGGCCATTTGAAAAGCTTATCAGTTTTCGGAGTTGCAGTCAATAAACTGAACGGTATGGTCCCTTCCTCTCTCTACAATTTATCATCTATTAGTACTATAGACTTTGTCTTCAACCAACTCAGTGGCGCTCTTCCAGCAAACATAGGCCTTGCTCTCTATAATCTCAAACTATTTTTTATTGGTCAGAATGAATTCTTTGGGCCAATCCCTAGTTCTTTATGCAATGCATCTAAGCTTCAAATACTTGACCTAGGTGGAAACAACTTTGTGGGATCGGTTCCAACTAATCTAGGATATCTACTAGATCTTGAACACCTACGTCTAAGTTATAATAATTTAGGAAGGGATTTGGACTTCTTAGTGTCTTTAGGAAACTGTAGCAAAATGGAATCGCTGACATTTCAGGGTAACCAATTTGAAGGTGTTTTGCCCAATTCTATTGGCAACTTGTCAACACAACTTAATAAATTGGAATTTGGAAGCAACCAAATATCTGGAATGATTCCTGCAGCGTTACAGAATCTTATCAACTTAATTAAATTGATCATGGAGGAGAATCTTTTCATAGGTGTGATACCTACTTATTTTGGAAAGTTTCAGAAGATGCAAGGATTGTATTTATCGGGGAACAAATTGTCAGGGCAAATCCCAAGCTCCATTGGTAACCTCACTCAATTGGTTGAATTGTACTTGTCTCAAAACAATTTAGAAGGAAGCATACCTCCAACTATTGGTAATTGCCAAAGTTTGCAGAAATTGGATGTTTCAAAAAATTACCTCAGCGGAGTCATATCTCTGCAGGTTTTTTCTCTTTTCTCTTTGTCACTATTACTCAATTTATCCTGCAACTCATTTAGTGGTGAATTACCTGTTGAAGTGGGCAATTTGAAAAATATTAATTCTCTAGATATCTCTGAAAACAACTTGTCTGGTGAAATTCCCATAACAATTGGAAATATATTGAATTTAGAAGAGCTCCACTTGCAAGGGAATTCCTTTGAAGGAATCATACCTTCATCAATGGCTTATTTGAAAGGTCTTGAACTTTTGGATGTTTCACGAAACAACTTATCAGGATTTATTCCAAAGGGTCTAGAGAAACTTTTATTTTTAAAATACTTGAACATTTCGTTCAATGATATTGAGGGCCCACTACCAACTGTTGGAGTTTTCAAAAATGTAGATGCAACATCAATTATTGGAAACAATAAGCTTTGTGGGGGTATTCCACAATTACAACTACCAAAATGCCCCAAAGTTACAAAATCAAGAAAGCCTCTTGCTTCTAGAACAATAATCACAATTGTTTGTGTGGTTGCATGTCTCCTTCTAGTTTCATCATTCATTGTTCTTTACTGGAGGGAAAAATATAAAAAGAAACCATCTTCTAATGTCTCAAAGACGAATCTCCTTCCAACAATTTCCTACAAAATGCTTCATCTAGCAACTAATGGATTTTCTCTCAACAATTTGATTGGATCTGGTAGTTTTGGATCAGTTTACAAAGGAGTTCTTAATCAAGAAGAAATGTTAGTTGCAGTAAAAGTTCTAAACCTTCAAACTAAAGGAGCTACCAAAAGTTTTTTGGCGGAATGCAATGTCTTAAGAAATGTTCGACACCGAAATCTTGTGAAGATCTTAACATGTTGCTCCAGTATCAATTATAATGGCGATGAATTTAAAGCTCTTGTATTTGAATTCATGACAAATGGGAGCTTAGATATGTGGCTACATCCAATGACAGATTGCGAAAATCAATCAAAAAATTTGAGCCTTCTTCAAAGAATAATTATTGCAATTGATGTGGCTTCTGCATTAAATTATCTGCATAATCATTGTCAGCAACAAATCATTCATTGTGATTTAAAGCCAAGCAATATTCTTCTCGATAGTGAGATGACTGCTCATGTAAGCGACTTTGGTTTAGCAAGACTCCTCACAAGCACTGATGATTCTTCCCAAAAGTGTACTAGTACAATTGGGTTAAAAGGATCTATTGGCTATGTTGCTCCAGGTATAACCTCTCTTATTTAGTTTTAAATTTTTAACAATCCTGTAATATGTTGCTTTTCTCTTTGTCACTTTATGAAAAGATAAGAATCAACTACTTGTATTATTGAGCATATAAGCTTTTTAATATTCGTAAAACTAGTATAAACATATTAAATTACTCTCTTGCTTACTATTTCTTTGTCTCTTATAACAAATATTTACTTGAGCACATACAAGCACAAAATTAATTTTACATAAAATTTAAAATAAAATAAATAAAACAAAAATAAGATTCATACTCTGAGAAATGCCTAAGTTAATTTGGCGATGGACATTTTGATCCTTTGGCTAAGCTTTGTATCTTCTTTGTATGCATATATTTCAATCAAATTGAACATTCAAGAAAAAAAAATTTTAATTTGGCCCCTCGGGGTAAAGTTTCATACATTTTCCTTCCATTGTGAAAGTAATATCATATGTCATATTATTTATCTATATAGATTCTTTTCATTTTCTTTGAATTTGCATTTTGTAGACCTTAATCTATTTCATTATA
>JARYZH020001589.1:0-25707 GCA_030021035.2 Notholithocarpus densiflorus | reverse complement strand
GTAAAAGAGCCCTCTTGCCGTTTCTAATGCAATTTGAATTCTTTGGTACCAATATGGCCACGAACCCCCAAATAGAAAGCTTGCTAGAGAACCATTACTCATGAATTCATATACTAGAAGCCGATGCTCCCCCTCATTGCAGAATCCTAGTAGTTGGACCAAATTTCTGTGGTTTGTTCTTCCAATAGCACTCACTTCAGCTTTGAACTCCATATCGCCTTCTCTCTCCATATTATTCAACCTTTTAACCGCAACTAGTTTTCTGTCCTCATACTCTAGAACCCCTTTATAAACTTTTGCAAAGGCACCCCTCCCTAGCTCTTCCTTGAACCCATTTGTGGCTTTTGTTAGTTCGTCGTAAGTGTAACTTTGCAAATTCACACCTGGCATGAATTGGCATGTTTTGAGGGCCCTTGGTTTCCAATATTTGAGACGAAAAACAAGCAGAAAGGCAGCCAACATGAAGAGTAAGTTCAGAAACATTGAGCTGCTAAGGAGCACCGACACAATAAGTATCACAGTTGAATGATTTGTCTTCTTCAAATCTGCACCTGGAGGCTTAAAAGTAGAATTATCTTTCCTTGTTTTGATTAGAACTTTGCTTGCAGCATTGTTGTTGGGGTCCAGTCTCCCATTTGAGAGAGGAATTTTCTTTTTCAAGCACTTTCTATCTTCAAAAACGGCCGCTGCACAGAAACAATCGTCCAGGCAAGCTTTTCTACACCAATCTTCGGTTATGTTGTCTCCTCCATATCTTGCATAATCGGATCCGGATTGGGGCCAATTTATACTTTCCATTTCACTTAAATCAAACTGATCTGTTTCTGAAGATGCTTCATCACAACTCTGTGGAAGAAAGTTCTGTTTGCAACCTTTCCTAATATCATCTGGATTAATGAAGGTGTATCCAGGTGGGCATCTGCAATTTGGTGTTCCATCATCTTCTAGGATGCAATAGCTGTTGAACCCACAAGCTCCACTGCCTATGTCTTCCAGAAGATGGCATATATTATCAGGTATATAGGACACAGAGGACCAGGCCATACGCCACCTTCCAGCATTTGTACTGTTAGTGCTCTTTTTTGGGTAGACATATTGTGTAAAAACTCCATCATACTCCATAATTGCTCTTTGAAAGAAGTCCTGCGTAGAACTAGGATTAGATGATATCACTGTAAGTAAGCTTCCGTTTCTAGCTGTGAGGTATATAGAACCAGACTCATTGAAGACCACCCGAAAGCCACTACCTATAGTTCCACTTAACCAATAAGCAGTGTTAGACCAATCTGTAGGGTATTCTAATGTTTGAAGCACAAGATTTCCATCTATTTGTAGTTGGAACTGGAACCTTCCATTAGAGTTATTCCTTTCTGAGTAATGAGCTACAAGCTTGCTTCCCATACTCATTGTTTGTGTAGGTAACATTGTATCTGTCGGATGATCAAAACTCTGCCACAAATAGCCACCATCCTGGCTTGTCAACACAAAGTTTCCGGTGTCAAGCATGGCTGCATGGACAACTCCTAAACCACCTAACTCAGATTTCCATATTCCTGTGCCTGTTGGGTCACTGAGTACCAATTGGCCACCTTCGGTAAGTTCAACTTTGGATCCTGTTGGCACCAGATTATCTCCATTGGCTGACCAGACAATGGTTTTTTCAGGTATTTTGTTGAACCATATGGCTAGTAGATAGCCTCCATTTCCAATTTGTTGGAAACCAAAAGCAAAGTCACCAAAAGGTGATGCCCAGTAAGAGCCTTTTTCTTGTGCAGTAAGGGATGAGCCTAGAGATTGGTTGCTGGAAGTTTCGGCAGTGGTGGAATATGGCAGCAACAGAACAAGAAGCAACAAGGAGAGAAGATATGATAGTTGTAAAGCCATTGTATTAGGAGTTTATAATTGATACACTTTGTAGTGTAAACGATAAACTGTATTATGACAAATCTACCGGTAAAGGAAGATTTGCATTGGGAACATATTGTTTTAAGTATTAGGCAGTGGAACACTCTGCAGCGTAAATGATAAACTATGAGGTGAATGATAAACTTGTATAATGAAAAATCTACTTGAGTGCTTTATTATGTTTTCTTTGCCCCCTCTTAAAAATTTCCACGTTTTTGAATTTGACCCATTCTCTCATATTGACTTCACTACGGTCCAATTATGATTTTTTTGTAAATAAATTAAAAATTCCAAACTGAGATGTAATCACGTGTTTTGTCCTTGAAAATGCTTATCCAATCGGGCCCCAAGATGTTGGGTAATTCTACCCAAAGAATTGCCAAAAAGGTTTCTAAGAACTCCTTTTCCATTTCCCAAACCCACCCCCGTGAATGGTCCTATCACTTTGCCAAATAGAACCTTGTGTTAATAGATGGAATTTTGATTTCTTTGTGTAGTGTTAACGGGCATAAGTCGTGGTAAAGAAATAGTTTTATGTCAAATTATTTTGCTTTATGTCACATTTTTTACTAGTTTTATAGAGTGTAGAGCCAATTGTGCTAACTTTTTGAGTTCTACTTATTACTTCAGTAATATATTCAATTCTCTCATCAATTTATGCCAATTTTTTTATTAGATTGGCCCTACAATAAATCATCCTTAATGAGCACCTTATGGTGCCCGTAACATTTCTCTTTTTGTTTTGGCAAAAGTTTTAATCAACCTTATTTAATTGTTAGGCTTTGGTCGTGTTGAATGAATTGCTGTGTTGAATGAATTACAAAACCTACAATCTATAACTAGTCTTTTGAGAGTCAAGTCAATCCCTAGGCAATTGCCCTAAAATAAAAAATAAAAAAAAGACTATGATATATATATATATATTTATATGCAATATCCTTTTAAAAAAAAAAAAGACTTAACAAGAAGGGTATTTAAGTAAACCTTTTTGTGGGGCCAATTTTTATAATTTATATTACTAAGGGAGTTATTAGAAAATAAGGTTGAAACCCTAGCTATATATAAGCTAATTACTTCTCAATATATTCAAGTAGAGAAAGACTGACGGCACACTTGAGGTAAGAGTCTACGAAATCTCTTCCTTCATTGAATCTATAAGCTTTATAAGAAATTAAACGAAATTTTTATGTGTGTATTTTGGCCAGTAGTGAGACTATTTAAATATACTATGAGTTTTATGATGTAAACTAAAGAAAAGTTTAGGCTTAAATGTGCGTTTGGGATGAGCTGAATTTTTCAGCTTATCTCCACTTTCAACTTATTTTTGCTACTATTCATAGGTTCTATTGCAATTTTTGATACTATTTATGAGTTCCACTACACTTTTTGATACTATTTATGGGTTTTATAGTACTATTCAACTTATTTTTTAACATTTTTTCTACACTTTCAAAACAAATTTTCAATTTCAACTAATAAGCTGACACTAAATATATGAAATTAGGTGTTAAATCTTCGGTCTCCTCTAGGACAGCATTTAATTGTTATAGAAACTACTGATTTTTTTGTGCAAGATTCTTTTATGGTCCGTTTGAATTGAGGGGGAGGGAGGGAGAGTAGAGTAGAGTAAAGTAGATTTAGTACAAAATTAACTTGTTTTTAGCCAATTCTACTCTACTCCCCTCCACTCTCCCTCTTTCTCCCCTCCATCCACAAGCCATCAGGCATAGATTTTTCTTTGGGTGACTACGGTGCACTAATTGTTAGACTTGTGTGACTGATTTAGTAGTCTACTAGTATAGACTCTAAGGCTAATGTGATGAGGCCATTAAAAGTCTAACGCTATAAGGTACAAAAAGGGACTATGGTTCAATTTACAGTTATGGGTCATGGCTTTGACTTTTCTTATTCTCATCTTTTTACTCTCTCTTTTTTCCCCTTTAACCAAGGTTTTGAAACTCGGACCGGACCGTACGGTCCGACCGAGAAAACCTCGAACTGCTCAGATTTACGGTTTGTTTAAGGTGAAGAACCGTTCCATACAAAAAAAGCAGGGACCCGTATGGACCGCGGTCCAACCGCCCGATTTTCTGAACCGTGAGCGATTCAACCGATTCACACAGTTCCTTTGTTTCAAGCCTTTAACATCACCGTTGGACTCTCTTTTCTATTTTTTTTCCCTACACGGCGTCGTTTGGGCGGCATACACGTGAAACAAATAGAAACCCTGAAACCCACGCCTCACTCTCTCAAATCTCAATCACTCTCTGAGCTCTCTACCTCTCCCTCACTGCTCACTCTCTCAATTACATCTCTCATCTCTGCCTCTCTCCCTCGTCGCCGTCGGCCACCACTCTCTGCCCAGAACGCAGCTCAGCCCAAATCACAGCTCACTCTCTCAATCACTCTCTGCCTCTCTCTCACTCTGCCTCGTCGCCGTCATCAACATCTGTGAAAGAGAGTCTTACCTTCAGATCTGTTATAATTTGCTTGAGAACTGAGGACGATCGAAGATGAGAGACTGAGAAGTAGGGAGAGAAAGACACAAAATTTCAAATTTGAGAAGTAGGCACTGGAAAGAAAAGTAAAAGTGTAGAAGAAGTTATCAGATTGCTTGGGAAAAGTGTGAGACTTTTGAGGCTTTGAATAAAAAAGCTTTGGAATGTGATATCTAGATATTTATGAGTCCAATGCACATGGGTAGTTGGTACTTGGTGGGAGTGGAGCTTCCTAGAAGCTTCATGATTCTAATTTCAAAGTATCAATGTTTTTTAAATAAATATTGCTCTTTTTTTTTTTTTTTTAAATTTTATCTATTATTTAAATTTTATTTTATTATTAAATTAATTATGACGTCATCACGGTTCGACCTCAAAAACCTTGAACCCCTCCCTTTTATGGTTCAATGAACGGTCCGGGTTTCAAAACCTTGCCTCTAACACGGCCTGTGTATCATCTTTTTCTTCATTTTTTTCATTTCTGCATTCCAGCCACATCTTTAATTTTGGCTGGTATTAACCAAAATGCTTGGAATGAGCTGAAATTTTATCCGAGGTAGAATAGGGGGTTATCATTTCGGTTTGCATGTAGAGATTTTCCAATTGTAACAAAAGAAAATCCATGACAATGCTTCAAAGGACAAACCATTATTTTTCCTTTACATGTGAGACAAAAAGATGATGATTATAAAAAAGTTAAATTGCAAACTACACTCCTAAAATTTAGGGGTGTTTGAATTTTACACCATGAAATTTTAGAATTTAGATTTTACCCCTAAACTAGTGTTTGGCTTTTACATCCCAAATTCTAAAATTTCAAAATTTAAAATCCAGACACTCTCAAACTTTAAGGAGTAAAATCCAAATATTCCAAACTTTAGGAGATAAAATCAAAATTATGAAACTTTAGGATATAAAATTAAAATCCAAACATCCCAAAACTTCAGTAGGGTAAAATCTAAATTCTGAAATTTTAAGGTGTAAAATCAAAATATCCCCAAACTTTCAAGGTATAATTTACAATTTAGCCTTATAAAAAGTACAAGGAATTAATCCATGTCTCCAATGTGACATTTATTAGTAAAAATATTTATTTGAACTGTTTTTAAATTTAATAAAGAAGCAGTCAAAGACATCCACAATTCAATGGGAAGATTCTTTTTTAGAGGAAGCATTATTGGAGCAGATTATTAATGATGTCAAGTATACATTATTATGTCTCTAAAAAAAAAGTATAGATTATTATGTAGCGTGTAGAATGGTTCTATCACTTTGCTAAATAGAACCTTGTGTTAATAGATGGAATTTTGATTTCTTTGTGTAGTGTTAACGGGCCGTAAGTTGCGGTTAAGAAATAGTTTTATGTCAAATTATTTTGCTTTATGTCATATTTTTTACCAGCTTTATAGAGTGTAGAGTTAATTGAGCTAACTTTTTAAGTTCCATTTGTTACTTCAGTAATATTTTCAATCTTCTCATCAATTTATACCAATTTTTTATTAAATTGACCTACAATAAATCATCCTTAAGGAGCACCTTACGGTGCCCGTAACATTTCCTTTTTCGTCTTGACAAAAGTTTTAATCAACTTTATTTAGTTGTTAGACTTTGGTCGTGTCAAATGAACTGCCGTGTTGAATGAATTGCAAAACCTACTATCTATAACTAGTCTTTTGAGAGTTGGGTCAATCCCTAGGCAATTCCCCTAAAATAGAAAAGAAAGACACTATGATATATATATATATATATATATACACTTTGGTCCTGTTGAATGAATTGCAAAACCTACGATCTATAACTAGTCTTTTAAGAGTTGGGTCAATCCCTAGGCAATTGCCCTAAAAAAAAAGACACTATAATATATATATATATATATATATAAATATATATTTGTAATAACCTGAAAAAAAAAAAAAAAAAAAAAAGACTTAACGAAAGAGATATCCAAGTAAACCTTTTTGTGGAGCCAATTTTTATAATTTATATTACTAGGGGAGTTTCTAGAAAATAAGATTGAAATCCTAGATATATATATATATAAGCTAATTAAGTTGGCGTATAACTATAGATATTTTTTATGGAGGATTTTTCAGTATAGTCAAGTAGAGAAAGACAGACAGCACACTTGAGGTAAGAACCTAAAAAATCTCATCATTTATTGAATTTATAAGCTTTATAAGAAATTAAAAGAAAATTTTATATAGATATTTTGGCCACTAACGAGACTATCTAAACTAAAGAAAAGTTTAGGCTTTTTTGTTTGAGAAACAAAAGTTTAGGCTTAAATATATAGAATTGGGTGTTAAATCTTCACAGTCTCCTCCATAGTTGTCAGTATCGTACAATACGCGATACGTATCGTACGATACGTATCATATCGTGTGGAAAAAGTTCCATATCGTATCGGCGTATCGTAAGTGCTCATGAATCGTACGATACAGTGTGCTTATCGTATGAATCGTATCGTATCATAAAATCGTACGTATTGTACAATACATAGACAAATGCTTTAAAATGAGATTTTTTGTTAAAATTTGTACTTTTATTTGAATCTAACAAGTTGTTAGACTTCTTTTTAGCAAAAAATTATTAGTTTACTTAATTTAGCCTACTAAAATAACATATTCATAAAATTTTTCCCCTCTCTCCTATAATTGGTCTACACAATACACACTTACCTTTCACTTTAATATTTAAAAATTTATTTTATTTTATCGTTATTGTTGTAAGTCTAAGAAACTAGAATGCCAAAAAAAAATTTATAAAAAAATTATTAAAATAAAAAGAACAAGAAGAGATAGTAAATTTTAATGACGAATAATGATGAAGGAAATTTTAATGAAGAAATAAATTTGCAAAATTATAAACATGATGATAGCGTTGACTTAGATGGGGTTGATTAGAAAATTTGATTAATATGATGAAAATAAATTATTATTTTTGGGTCATTTGTAATATATTATCACTTTTGAATTTAAGTAATTTGAATGTGTATGTTATAAACACATGCTAGTTTGATTTATTTAGTTAGCTTGTTAAATATTATTACATAAGTAATGAATAAATTAGTCATTAGTTGAATATATTCAAAATTTATAATGAATATACCTTTTATATATGTATATTTATAATTTTTTATAAATTTTATTAAATGTTTGTGTATCTTACGATACACGATACGATACAATATACAATACGAAAAAATAAAAAATCGATTCACGATACGATTCACATTTTGACAACTATGATCTCCTGTGTGCTAGCGTTTAATTGGTATAGAAGCTACCGACTTTTTTGTGCAAGAGTCTTTTAGGCGCAGGTTTTCTTTAAGCAACAGTGCACTAATTGTTGGACTTTTGGGTGACTACAGTGCGCTAATTGTTAGACTTAGGTGATGATTTAGTTGTCTACTAGTATAGACTCTAAGGCTACGGTGATGAGGCCATCAAAAGTCTAAGGCTATAAGGGACAAAAAGGGCCTATGGTTCAATTTACAGCTATGGGTCTTGGCTTTGGCTTTTCTTCTATAATTCTTTAATCTAAGAATAGTGGTGGCAGAAAAATAAAGAAAATATATTTATGAATATATGGGTTTTGGGTTTGAGATGGCAGTGAAAAAAAAAGAGGCATAGATTATTTAGAGAGCCTCTTTTTTGGCCGGTACTATCCCAAGTTTTTCTTGAGTTTTTTTTTTTTTTTTTTTTGGTTAACTTTCTTGAGTTATTTGATTGTTTAGTAAATGGTACTTGAAAATTATTATAGGTGACATTTAAGGATTTTAGAAGAAGGATTAGGGATAAATTCTTTTCTGGTGTGCTAGTTGAGATAAGTAACATTTCTCCTAATTGGTTTGTTTTTTTTTATACTACTGTATTTTAGCTACTAAATATAGTTTTACAATTGTTACAATTTTATTTCAATTGTTTTAGCTACATTGATTTAAAGTAACGAATAAAGAATCTTCATAAATTTATTTGATTACTACATATATATATATATATATGATTTTATATATGTATTTTTGTTTGAACTATGGTTTGATATATATAATTTTGGACAATTTGACTATATTTTGACTTTGATACCCAGCCAATGGGGGTTATTAATTGGTACCAAAACTAGTTCTATCTGGAGCATCATGAGCCTACTGTGTTTCTGAACCCAGCTAATGAGGATATACATTAGCATGGAACCAGTTTCATCTGAATATGATGCCCAGTCACGGGGATATAGCGTGACCATAGTCATAAAAGATTGTTAAGAATATAAATTTTGTTTGAATATTTGAATTGTTTTAAGTCTATGGAATTTCTTTTGTTTATTTTGAAACCCATAGTATATTATTATAACTTTTGATATATGTGATGATGATGCATAGAAAATCAGTAGGCTGAATGTTCCGGGCTTCAATGAGCTAATGGTTGCTTGGAAGGCCTGAAAAGAATGAAACACAAGATCAAAGGTGACCGAGGTGAACCGACCAAGAACCCTCCGATGCTTAAGTTAATTTTCTCTCTAGAACTCAAGAATTCCAACTTTAGAAGTGGTGAAAACTTACCTTCATTTAATATGGATGAGTCCTTTTATAATGAGCTTTGGAGTAGTTACTTGTTTAGTAACTTCCTCAATATGGATGGAAGTTAGAAGGTTCAGACTTAACTTCCACAACTGCTATGGAAGTTAGAAAGTTCAGACTTAACTTCTACAATTGCTATTAGAAGTTAAGAACTTAGTGGGGAGTTAGAGCGATGAATAAGGATTTTGCTCATACTTTAGAATAGTAGAACGTGGTTCGAATTATAAGTTCTTGAACGTAAATTTTCTTTGAGAATTTCTAGGTGTTGGGAGGTCGTCCAAGTGCTTCCACGCTGGACGACCTTCTTACACTTGGACAACCTTCTCGGATCGGGACAACCTTTATAGACTTGGACGATACTATGGACGAACTAGAGATAGTCCAATTTTCGATTCACCATCAGTTGCCCCCTTTGTCCAAGGGTCGTCTTGGACACTGTGGCAGAACTTTGATTTACTATTGGCTTTTGACACATGTCGATATTTTAATGATCAATTGGTGTGCCACGTGTCATCCTTGCTTTGGTTGAATTTTGTTCTTTCAGATTATGCCATGTGTCACAATCTTATTGATTGACTCGTTGCATCGATTTATTTTTCGAGGAATATGCCACGTGTCAATTTCTGGTTGGTTCGCATCGCTTCGTTGACCCACCCTCGAGGCCTATAAATATGTACATTCTCTCTCTTACCCTTTCACTTTTCTGATATTTTCCTTTTTGCCATCTCGTCCAAGAGCTCCGTCTAGTCATCTTCGTCTCTAGTCTCTCGTTAGGTACTTCCTTCCCTTCATCCTTAGGTTTTCATCTTTAGGAAATTATGTACATTTTTATAAATATGTCTGCGTCTACAGAGAAAGAAATAGACGAGTCTCCTCGTTGTAATGGCAGCTACGAGAGTAGTAGTGAAAGTAGTGATAGTAGTTCCCAGGACGAGTATTATTCGTTTGGGGTCCCTGGAATTCCAGGAAATGCAATGTAGGACGACTTCTGGGACTAAGGCTAACTCATTCAGAAGAAGTAAGTCTCCTAGCCCCCCTCAAGACAAAAAGGAGGATGAAAATGTCATCTATAGCTGTGTCCCAAAGGTAGCGTCCACCCTGGATGCGAATAAGTTAACAACCCTTGTAGGTAGATACCAGATTCCCCATGAGTTTAGACCTTCTTCCTGAAAGTGGAGAATGGTGTTGTTCTCCTCTTTCTGGTTTTGGTGTATATGCTTCTTACCTGTTAGCTGGTCTTAGGTTTCCTTTTAATTCTTTCTGTAAAGGTCTCTTCCATAGGTTGGGTATTGGACCAAACCAGCTCAACCCTAATGGATAGAGGACAATAGTAGCCATGCAAGTGTTATGGCGTGAGGTGTTTGAAGGGAACCGTCCAATCACAGTGGACGAGTTCCTCTATTGCTATAAACCCTCAGAAATTAAACAATCTGCTGGTTTTTACCAGTTTTCGTTTAGGGGCCCCCAATTTAGTTTGATTAGGGGTCATAGTTCTTCTGATAGGTTATGGAAGAAAGAATTTTTCTTTGTTTCTATAAATTGGGCTAGGGACCCAAGTGATGTAAATAATGCCCCCTTCCCTCCTTTTACCAGTGCCCTAGGTCATCTTCGTCCTGAGGGTACGTCTTTCTTCCTTTACCTTGTCTATTTTATTTACTTCTTTCCTCGTCTAACCATCTCTTCTATTTGTGCAGTTGTTACTCGTCCATGTTTGGAAAATTTTTATTTGGAGCGTATTGACAGAGCTTATGCTCATCTTGAGAGGTCCTTCCATAGCTTGGTGACCCATCGTCGTCTTGCTGTCTAGGGACTTGGTCCTGAACCTACTGAGGAAAATCTTGCACACGAGGAGACCTCTCATCGAAGTAAGTGTCGTCCATCGTATTTCATCATTTATTTATTATTATTATTATTATTTTATATATTATTAACCTTATGCTCATGATGCACAGAAAATCAGTAAGCTAAATGCTTCGGGCTTCAATGGGCTAGCGGTTGCTTGGAAGGCCTGAAAAAAAAAAAAAAAACACAAGATCAAAGGTGACTCGGGGTGAACCGGCCAAGAACCCTCCAATGCTTAAGTTAGTTTTCTCTCTAGAACTCAAGAATTATAACTTTAGGAGTGGTGAAAACTTACCTTCATTTGATATGGATGAGTCCTTTTATAGTGAGCTTTGGAGTAGTTACTTGTTTAGTAACTTTTTCAACGTGGATGGAAGTTAGAAGATTCAAACTTAACTTCTACAACTGCTATGAATGTTAGGATGTTTAGACTTAACTTCTACAACTGCTATTAGAAGTTAAGAATTTAGTGGGAAGTTAGAGTGATGAATAAGGATTTTGCTCATACTTCAGAATAGTAGAACGTGGTCCGAATTATAAGTTCTTGAACATAAATTTTCTTTGAGAATTTCTAGGTGTTAGGAGGTCATCCAGGTTCTTCCACGCTGGACGACCTTCTTACACTTGGACGACCTTCTCGAATCGGGACAACCTTTATAGACTTGGACGACACTAGGGACGAACTGGAGATAGTCCAATTTTCAGTTCACCATCATGTGAAATATTTGATCTTATGTAAAATGTATTATTTTGTCAATCCATATGCTCGTTTTAGCTATTTAGGATTTGGTTACTTATTAAATTGTCAACTCACCCCCCTTTTCCCCTCCAGTTTTAGATTATGAAGAATAGCAAGTTTTCGAACTTTTGCTGAGGGTGTACGCTTGAATGGAGGTTAGGAATTTTAAATAAGATGATCTTGTAATAATTAGTATATCTTTTGTTTAACAATCATGAGTTTTGGATTGTTGTTTTTATTGGTACTTTAAAGATCTTTTGACAATTGCATTATTGAGGATGATTGTGGATTTATTTATGAAATTTTCTTTGAGGATAATTTTTAGTTGCTAAAAAGGCCTTCACATTTGTAGAATGAAAACTTTATAAGAAAGCGGCTGTTGTCACATGCCTATCTTTATGGTTGGGTTTGGGGGGAATTCTAGCCTTTTGCCCTTATTTTTTAAAAAATTTAGCAATATGTCTCTGTTTTGAAACTATTTAGGTCTATGTCCCTATTTTGAAACTCGATTTTAATAAAATCGAGTTTTAATATAAAACTCGATTGGTTTAAAATCGAGTTATGCCAAATGAAACTTTTAAAAAAAAAAAAATTTGTGGAACTTGAGTTCCATTCAAAATATTCGAGTTCCATAAACTTGAGTACCTTTCAAGGAACTCGAGCTCATGGAACTTGAGTTCCATATATATATATATATATATATATATATATTTTATAAGTTTGATTGCCCCATACTCGATTTTCTACAAATCAAGTTTTACATTGAAACTCAATTTTGAGAAAATCGAGTTTCAAAACAAGGACATAAACCTAAATAGTTTCAAAATAGGAACATATTGCTAAATTTTTTAAAAAATAAGGGCAAAATGCTAGAATCCCCTGGGTTGGGGGCGTGACAATATTATATAAAAATAATAATAAATTCAATATTTGGGGTGGGGGATTAAAACTATGGACATCTTCCTTGAAAACATCAAGAGGTGTTGAACTACAAGGCCCCATAATCTATAATACATTAATAAGTTAATACTAAACTTTTATAACATCACAAAATAAAATATATTTAATTTCTATAATATAACATCTACTTTCATCTAAAAAAAATCTATTTACTTGGTTTTTCAATCCATATGAATGATGGCAATGGTATCAAGCCATTAACTGCTGGATCTGTTTCTGAAGATGCAATTTGGTGACCTTTCATAACATCATTTGGATCATTGAGGGTGTATCCTGTTGGGCATTTGCAATTTGGTCTTCCATCCCCTCCTAGATCGCAGTAGCTGTTGAACCCACAAGCTCCACTGCCTATGTCTTTCGTAATTTTGCATATATTTGGGGGCAAAAGGAACAAAATGGACTATGTCCCGGCCTTTGAAGTGTTAGTGCTGTTTTTTGGGTAGACATAATGTATAAGAACTCCATCATATTCCATGATTGCTCTTTGATAGTAGTCCTGTTTAGAAACAGAATATGATGATATGGTTGTAAGTATGCTTCCGTTTGTAGCTGTGAGGTATATAGGGTCAGACTCATTGAAGACCACCTGAAAGCCATTGCCTATAGTTCCACTTAACCAATAAGCAGTGTTAGACCAATCTATAGGGAATGCTAAAGTTTGAAGCACAAGATTTCCATCCGTTTGTAGTTGGAACTGGGACCTTCCATTAGAGTTATTCCTTTCCGAGTAATGAGCTACAAGCTTGCTTCCCATACTCATTGTTTGTGTGGGTAACATTGTGTCTGTTGGATGATCAAAACTCTGCCACAAATAGCCACCATCCGGGCTTGCCAGCACAAAGTTTCCGGTGTCAAGCATGGCTGCATAGACAACTCCTAAACCACCTAACTCAGATTTCCATATCCCTGTGCCTGTTGGGTCACTGAGTACCAATTGGCCACCTTTGGTAAGTTCAACTTTGGATCCTGTTGGCACTAGATTATCTCCATTGGCTGACTAGACAATGATTTTTTCAAGTATTTTGTTGAACCATATGGCTAAATAAGCTGTTCCCAAATGGATTCTTTGAGTTTTTTTGGGATTTGCTTATATTGCTAAAATTGAAAACTTTTTGCTGAAAATATTGTAAATAGAGGAAAAAATTAGCTGAAATAGTACAGTGAGACTCATGAATAGTACTATAAGTGCATTGAAATCCATGATAGTAAAAAAAGCTGGCTTTTTAAGCTAGTGCCAACGCAACCTAAATGTCAATTTGGTCCCTAACATTTCAATTGTGTCAATTTGGTTTCTAACTTTTTTAGTATCATGTCAATTTAGTTCCTACCGTTTTTCCTTGAAAAAAGCTAATGTGTCAAACAAAATAGTAAAAAATTATTTCCCATGCCACATCAACTACCAATTGTACCGCCATGTTAGAATAAAAAAAAATTAAAATATGTACACAATCGGATTCATCTCATAAATGGTTCTAAAATCCCTAGAAGTCTCTCTCTCTCTCTCTCTCTCTCTCTCTCGTAGTATCATCTGATGTTATTAATTCTGTTCCGTTCTGGTTGGAACGGTCGAAATATCTCGTACCGACATGCAATCTAGTACGGTAATACCACCCGTTCCACCTCGGATCAAATTCCAACCAATTTTGGGGTGTTCCGGCCATTCTAGCCAATTTCGGGGTGTTTCGTGCTCTTCTTCTTTCTTTCTTTCTTTCTTTCTTTATTTTTTCTTCTTCTTCTTCTGGTTTCGGTCCACTGCCTCTTCTTTTTTATTTGTGTCCTTAGAATATCAACATTACTGATGCCAAAAATTTAGCAATTTGACACCACAAAAAGCTACTTTATTTATTTTACCATCTCACTTTACAAAATACCCAACATTAGTAATTTTATTTTAACTTTCAACACAATAAAATAATATATTCACAATGTGAACACAATAAATAATCTGACCTACAATGTAAACACAATAATATAGATATATATATATATATATATGTTAACATTTGAGCTACAGTGCAAACCTATCTGTGCACTGTAGCTCAACAGCAAAAAATTATAGCTTTGGCTCCACCAATGCGGTCCCAATTTTATAGTTAGTGGTGTTAAAAATAGTAATTTAACTTTTTAGTACTATCAATACTAATGTTCTTCGTTTTCCTCCACTTGTGTTTAGACTTTAGATATTTTTTTTTGTTTTGTGTTTGTGAGCCCCAAGTAATACTCATTCCTTCTCGAAAATTATATGTTGTACTTGGCATATATGCTGGGTCTCTCACACACAGGCAGGCCCTACAGTTCCTTCCAGGCTCTTTTGTTTTGTCCACTAGTGTTTAGTTAATTTTTTTTTTCTTTGCTTTGTTTTTGTGAACCTCACGTGACTCATAATAAAAAAGAAACTTTCAGCATTTTAAACCCTTTTCAATATTCCACGGTCACTAAAATTAGAAAAAGTCTAATACTACAAAAAATTTTCATAACTTTTAGTAATAATTGTGAGGTGACAGAGTGTGATTGGTGAAGAAAAAAAATTGTGGATCCATGTGTGAGTGATGGTTAATCACTCACAGTCTGTCACATCAGAGTTATGGCAAAAAAAATATAAAATAATTTGTGATTCTAGAATTACATCTAAAATTAACATCTGGGTTTGTCTTTTTTTTTTGTCTTTTTTTTTTTCATATTATTACTCTTATTATATTTTATATATAATTGAATTGATACTTCTTGTTGTTGTTATTATTATTATTATTATTATTATTATTATTATTATTATTATTATTATTATTATTATTATTATTGTTTTTGTTGTTGTTGAACTGATATTTGAGCTTAAATATTACATATTAGTTGAAATATTTACTTATAACTTTAAAACCCTCAATAATTTATTATATGGATTTTTTTATCAATGGACAAACCGAAACATTCCGTTCCAATGGACAAACCGAATTGAGGTCCAAAAAGGTATTCATAACATTGGTACCATCTCCATAGCAATCAAATAATAAATTATTAGTCTCCCTCAGTTATTAAAAAAATTCAAAAGTGGAGCATGACATACATGGTTTTAAAAACCCAGAAACTGGTACGGTTAAACCGGTTTTAAGCAGTTCTTCGTAAAGACTTTTGCTGTTGTGTTTTTTGAAAAAGAATATTTAAAAGAGAGAGATCTTGTTTCAGATTTAAGGAGAAGTGAGACTTTTTATTTTGAAAATGCTCTTAAGTCTGAAGTGGTGAAGCCTAAAACGGCCACAATGACCCCAAAAAGGCAAAAACATTTGATTTACCATCTTTGTGTTGAGGAAGAAGCCCAAAGATGAAGCAGATTTACAATTTTACAATGACATGATTTGTGCTTCAGTTGATGCCTTTTTTTGCTACTCTTATCCACTTCAGTTTGCTTCAGTTAAGGCATTTTTTTGCTGCTAGCTCTTGCCTGCACATGCACATATTAACGATAGGAATGGTAATTTCTGCCTGGCCCGACCCTAATAGGCCGGATTTTACCCGGCCTGATAAAGAATAGGGTCGAGTTTAGGTTTTAAAAAAAAAAACCTGAACCGGGTCCGGGTTGGGTCCAAATTTTTACAAAAACTCGGCCTGAACCCGGACCCGACCCGGCCCGGTTATATATATATAATTTCTAAAATACCCTCATATATATATATATATTGTTATAAACTCTAAATTTCTACTCCTCACTTCATTTCAGCTCACAGCAGCCCGCCTCTCATCTCCATTCTTCAGCTCACACAATCTCACTCACACACTCACAAATCACAATCTCACTCACTCACTCACAAATCACAATCTCACTCACTCTCAATCTCACCTTCGGCCAACTACCCAACCTCTCACCGCCGGTCTAACTCTCGCCGCCATCCCAAGCTTTCGCCGCCATCCCAAGCTCTGTCAATGTCATCGCTCTCCCTCAAGCGACCTCGCCGACAAGCGCTCCCTCAAGCGACCTCGCCGACATGCAGTCAAGCACCTCAAGAGATCAAGCACCTCTCCTCACGGACCTCACCTCGCCGGACCCTCCTCATCTCGTTGTGAACTCAAGCTTTTGCACTGAAAATCGTTCATTTTGTTCAAAGAATTAAATTTGTATTTTCTAGTTTAAGTGCTATTTTTGTTGAATATGATCGGCTTGTTTGATTTGATTTTGTAGGGTCTATATGTTAATTCTTGTTTTTACTTTTGATGTGGGAAAATTTTGTAATGAAAAAAAAGGGTTTCCGATCTGTTCAAATCTGGATTTTCTTGAGTGTCCCCTACTGTTTGGTTGCTGAGAAAATCAGTATCAGACAAACTTTTTTTTTTTTTTTGATTGGGCAACGAAATGGGCCCTGAAGTGGCATGGCCCAACGGTGCCCGACAGGGCGGGTTTGGGCCCTGGAAAAAATCCGTTTAATAATCGGGCCGGGTCCGGGTATTAAAAAACCCGGCCTGTACACGACCCGTTGCCATTCCTAATTGACGAGAGAGGGAAGAGAATATTGAAGAGAGAGATGAAGATTTAGCAAAAAGTGAGATAGGAAAAGTGGAAAAAAAATTTTAATACAAAAAAGTGGAAAACTATTAAGCACACAACTATTGTTGAAAAGTGAAAACCAACGTGTGGATGTAAAGATTTCAAAATTTGTAATAGGTGGGATATTATATCAACGTGTAACGGTAGAATATGTGGTGGGAAAAAAATATCAAGTGAGCAATGATATTGCTACCATTGGTGCACTTACTTTTTATTATTTGAAAAATTAAAAAATAACTAAAATATTTTGTGGTGAGCTTGTGGGTTGTGGCTGCCTGTATATATATTTTTTGTTTTTGTTTTGGTTGAATTTTGTTAAGTGACGTACAAAAGTTGGTAAGTTAATGTTTAATGTTTTACTATTATTTAATTTTTTTAGTTAAAATAACCGATTATAAAATTATTTATTTCTTTATTTTTATAATTATTTATTATTTATTTATGATATTACTGGTTCAACCATCGGTCCGACCCCAGTTTGACCATAAAACCGATAATCACTCTCTATTTTGGATATTTGACCTTACTGATTTTTAAAACCACGATGACATATATATTAAGAATATTGCAGTAAAATTTTACAACATTACTGCTTTTGAAAAAGTATAACCTTCAAGTCTGTCCTTAGGTCTATCAAAATAAAAAAAACAGTCTATCCTTAGGTGCATGAGGGTCCTCCTCCAAGGCCATTGGTCTTTCTAAATTGACCCTACGCTGTCCCATACTTTCTTCTTGGCCAAGAACAAAGGTTTTGGTTGGATCAGTGACTTTGGTTCCATTAACTCCAGAAGCAACAGCTGTATTCGATGGCGCATGCAGTTCTTCTCCCATGACTATTGTCTTTCCAAAGTTGACCCTTAATTGCCATGAATTTTCCTCATGCCTACTCACGAGGGGTTGTCACATTGACTTTGGTCTCGTATCTCTCTTTTTGAGCTAGAGGGTCCTCCCTCATGGCTATTGATCTCTCAAAGTTGATCCCAGAAATCACGAGATAGAGAGAACAAACCTGCTACCACTAGAGTCGCTGTCTGCAACTTGATCTTGACTCAAGTAAGAATGAGAGTGAGAGGATGTTAGGGATTTCAGTTTTCCCCAAATTTGATCTCAACGTGCGAATATTTTGATTTGGATTTTTTTTTATATGACGTGGCAGTATAGTTGGCAGTTGATGTGGCATGGAAAATAATTCTTTACTATTCCGTTTGAAACATTAGCATTTTTCATCCAATGGATAACTGCAGAGAATAAATTGACACGACACTAAAAAGATTAAGGACCAAATTGACACAATTGAAAGGTTAGGGATCAAATTGTTATTTGGTATAAAGGATATGGACTAACTTTGTAATTTATCCAATTTTTTTTATTATGTGGACCTTACGATAAATCATTCTTAACAAGCACTTTACATATTTACCTTAAATTATTAATCTATTATAGATCATGGGGCCTTGTAGTTCAATTAACACCTCTTGATGTTAAAAAGTTTGAAACGTGCGGTTTTTTGTTTCTCTCAACATAGGAGCCTGACTTCTTTGGTGAAGTAGAAAAGTTTTGTCCCTTCTAGACGAAGGTGTTGTTAGTCCCCAAGGAATAACACAATTATTTCTTGGTTAGTGGTTTGTTTTTTCGGGGTTTTTGGGAAACAGGAGAGTAACTGAGTGCCTTGTTATTTCAACCAATGGAAGACCTTGCACAAAGCTGGAGCCGACTAACCCTGTCTGAGAGGGAAGGTCCTGGCTGCTGTCTTACACAAGAGGAAAGCTCCAATGAATTCTGTATAGCAGCCAAATTTCTCACAAGGAGGGTTCTAAATATGGATGTCATCGCAAGAACTTTTACTCCACTATGGCGAGCACGTAATGGCTTCAGAATCAAGAATCTTGGTGATCAAAAAGTGCTTTTTATATTTGACAACCAGGCAGATGTAGACCGAATCCTTCAAAGCGAGCCATGGAGCTTTGACAAACATTTAGTGGTAATGCAGCGATATGAACAAGAATCACCCACCCCCACCCAGGAACTCAAATTTAATGAAGCAAGCTTTTGGGTTCAAATCCATGGAATTCCATTTCGTTTTATGACAATGGAGGCAGCAATAAAGATAAGTGAAGTGATTGGAGAGGTATCTCGCCCCACAGAGTCCAAGGAAGTAGACGGAGGGAATTTCTTACGTGTCCGGGCTAAGATTGATTTATCGCTCCCATTATGCCGAGGACGGTTAGTTTCTTTGGGGAAGGAGAAGCAGATATAGGTTAGCTTTAAGTATGAACGACTTCCAAACCTATGTTACTGGTGTGGTCGTCTCACTCATGACGACAAGGACTGTGAGTTGTGGATAGATAGTGAAGGGACCCTTCAACCTGAGCAACGACAATTTGGACCATCCATCCGCGCACCTGCGTTTGTTCCGTCACGGAAAAACACAATCAATGTCCCTGGGTTCTATGCAGCCAAAAAGAGAGAAGGTCACGCTCATCCATCGTCCATGGAGTGCGAAAAGTCAGTCCAAACTCCGGTGAACTCAGCGGTACCAGAAGCTCCTCAGAAGCCTGTGCACAAACAGCAAGGTCGTAACGTACAACCTGAATTTACTCCTAGTGCAGAACCGTTACCTACTCAGCCGAATGGAGATAATTGCGAGATTCAGTGCGCAATAAATGAGAATATTACTACAGCTGTTTCAGATGAAGCAATAAGTCAGAATTATTCACAATTAAAGGAATTGGATAGCAAACTTTCCAATTTTATCTCCCACGTTTCCTCTCATTCAATGCCTAATGACCGTTCACCCCACTTAGCCCACAATGCTGACCAGGTTCATGAGAAACAATATGCCCCAATTAGTGAATCACGTGCTTCCCATGAGATGATTAGGGATTTTGTCAACCCTAGCCAGCAACGTGTTCTCCCAACATGGTGCCGCCGTGCTAGACCTGGGCAGCCTACTAACAACACAGCTGTTGAAAGTCACTTAGGCAAAAAACGTATTGTTGAAACAATTGAGTCCCAAGCAGATTTACCCTCAAAGCATCAGCAGGTTCTTCATGATGATGGTGGCGTGTCTTTTATATTGGTGGAGGCTGATCATCAACCCCACCAAGAGCAATGAGTTGCCTAGCATGGAACTGTCGTGGTCTTGGGAACCTACGTAGAGGAAGAGAACTCGTTGATATCATACGAGAAAAAGTTCCCTCTGTCGTTTTTTTAGCTGAAACTCTGACAGACGATGCAAGGCTAGAACTAGTTCAACGAAACATTGATTTTGACCATAGATGGGTGGTACCAAGAGAAGGCAGAAGCAGGGGATTGGCTTTATTTTGGAAGTCAACGGTGAATTTGAAGGTTGAAAGTTCACATAGGTATTTCATTGATGCTACCATAGACAAGGGTACGGAGGGAGAATGGAGATTGACTGGGTTTTATGGTGAACCAGAGACCACTAGAAGATGGGAAGCATGGGATAAACTTCAACAACTAAATTCACATCCGGGAGTTCCATGGTTGTGCCTAGGTGATTTCAATGAGATCACGAAACAAGAGGAAAAAGTAGGTGGAGCCATTAGGCCTCACAATCAGATGCAACTATTTCAGGATGTGATTGATGAATGCAGTTTCATGGATCTAGGTTATGTGGGGCCGAAATTTACTTGGAGTAAGCACTTTGCTAATGGTAATTCAATTTGGGAGAGGCTTGATAGGGGTCTAGCTACAAACGGGTGGTTCCTAAAATTTCCAGCTTTGAAGGTCTATCACTTACAATGTGATTCTTCGGATCATAGACCACTACTTGTTGTCTTTGCTCCATTAAATCTGCCTCAACGAAAGAGACCCTTCAGATTCGAAGAAATGTGGTTATCAAACTCAGGTTGTGGGGAAACAGTGCAGGCTGCTTGGAACCATTCAAGTGGGGCTGAAGGGAATAGGGAGATCCTTACAAAAATTGAAAAATGTGGGAAAGATTTGGATTGGTGGAACAGAAACGTTTTTGGGAGTGTCCGACAAGAGTTGGTTAAGAAGAAGAAGTTGTTGCTTCAGGCAGAAAATGAGGCTATGATCAGTGGTATAAATACTCGGGTTAGGGAGTTAAACTCAGAAATCAGTGTGCTTCTGGATAGAGAGGCCAGAATGTGGGCACAACGATCAAGAATTCAATGGGCTAGCTAAGGTGATAAGAATACCAAGTACTTCCATAGTAAAGCACCAAGAAGGTATCGAAAAAATCAAATTTGTGGACTTCGTGATGAACAAGATTCTTGGAGGGTTGGTCAAGATGAAATTTCCGGAATTGTAATAGATTATTATCAAAAGCTGTTCACATCCACCGTTCTTGATCCTCCTAGCATAGTTCTTGAACATGTGCCCCAAGTTATAACGGAGGAGATGAACCAAATCCTCACAGGTGAATTTAGGGAGGAAGAAGTCTTAGCTGCCTTGAAGCAAATGGCACCAATGAAAGCCCCCGGTCCAGATGGGATGCCTCCACTTTTTTTCCAGCACTTTTGGAACATTGTAGATTCGGATGTCACCTCTTCAATTTTATCATGGTTGAACTCAGGTATCCTACCTCACCCCTTAAATCATACCTTTGTTGCACTCATTCCGAAGATTAAAAATCCTGAACATGTGCATCAATTTCGGCCAATTAGCCTTTGTAATGTGTTATATAAATTTTTTTCCAAAGTACTAGCCAACAGATTGAAAGCCCTACTCCCCACTATAATCACTGAACACCAATCAGCCTTTACCAAAGACCGTTTGATTTCTGATAATATTTTAGTTGCCTTCGAAACCTTACATAGCATGCAAAACACAATTCACCTAAATCAGGTTTTATGGCAATAAAATTGGATATGAGTAAGGCCTATGACCGTGTTGAATGGTCTTTCCTTGAAGAGTTGAAGAGGAAAATAGGTTTTAATGAGAGATGGATACATTTGACCATGCTTTGTGTAAAAACAGTCACCTATTCCTTTTTGATTAATGATGAACCAAGAGGGCTAATTCATCCTACTAGGGGCATTAGACAAGGGGATCCACTCTCCCCCTTTCTTTTTTTGCTATGCACCGAAGGGTTGAATGGGTTGATTAAGCATGCAGAAAGAAATGGAGATATTCATGGATATTCTCTTTGCAAAAGGGGCCCCAAACTAACGCATTTGTTATTTGCAGATGATAGTCTTCTTTTTTGCAGGGCAACGGTGGAGGAATGTGACAAAGTAATGCAAATATTGGAATCCTATGAAAGGGGGTCCGGCCAAAAGGTGAACAGGAGCAAGACAACCATATTTTTTAGCAAGAACACACATGCGGACATCAAAACTAGTATCAAGCAAGCTTTGGGGGTCCAAGAAATTTTGCACTATGAGAAATACTTAGGGCTGCCATCATTTGTGGGAAAAGGAAAAAAGGCTAGCTTTAATTACATTAAAGAGAAAGTGTGGCAAAAACTTCAAGGGTGGGAAGAAAAGTTACTATCACAAGCAGGGAGAGAGGCGTTGATCAAAGCAGTAATTCAAGCTCTTCCAACCTATACTATGGGATGTTTTAAAATCCCATTGCGTTTGTGTCATGACATTGAATCCTTAATCAAAAAATTTTGGTGGGGTCAAAGAGGGGATCGAAGAAAAATTCACTGGTTAAAATGGGATGAAATGACCAAATCAAAGATGGTGGGAGGCATGGGTTGCCGAGATTTGGCTCTCTACAACGACTCACTCTTAGCCAAACAAGCTTGGCGCCTTCAACACAACAAATCATCTCTTTTTTACAAGGTTTTCAAAGCAAGGTTTTTCCCTAATTGTTCCATCATGGAGGCCCACGACTCAAGATCAGCCTCATATGCTTGGCGGAGCATACTCAAAGGCAGGGAGGTATTGCAAAGAGGTGCTAGATGGCGTGTGGGAAATGGAGACTCAATAAAAATCTGGCAGCACTCTTGGTTGCCTAGAAAACACCCTCCACAGGTACTATCCTATCCTATCTCTTCCATGGAAAATGCTAAGGTGGCAGTGTTGATAGATGAAAGCGCAAGGCAGTGGAACGAGGAGCTAATTGATGGCATCTTTGCAAGTGATGAAGTAGCCATTATTAAAAAAGTACCTCTTGGTCGAATAGCTTCAAAGGACATTTTGATATGGCCACACTCTAGCAATGGCAGATACTCATGCAAGTCAGGCTACAGGTTTTTAAAAGAGGAGGCTGAACTATCCTACAATCAACAACCCTCAGCCACAGACACTCAACTTTGGAAAAATTTGTGGTCTCTCCAAGTACCCAACAAAGTCAGAAACTTGCTGTGGCGCGCTTGTCGCAATGCTATGCCAACAAAAGCCAACTTAGTGCGAAGAAAAATCATCGAAGAACCACTCTGTGACCGCTGTCATGAAGCTCATGAAACTCCTTTACATGCTCTATGGTTGTGTAAGGAGATAGACATTTTTTGGGAGGATAGTGAGTCGTGGGCATATCGGAGACAACTTTAGGTTTTGAGCTTTAAAGAACTGCTATCGTGGATGATTATGCAGAAACAGAACGTTGAACTTTTCGCCATGACGGTGTGGCTAATCTGGTCTTAGAGAAACCAAGTTCGGTTGAACCACACGGCCACAGCACTCCACCAAATCCCTCAACGTGCTAGAGAGTGGCTTACTGAGTTCACAGCATGCCAAGCCACACAGACAGCACAAACTGACAGCCCAAGACGGACACGCAGATTTTGGACAGCACCTCCATCGGACCTGGTGAAGATCAATTTCGACGGAGCGGTTTTTAGCGGAGAAAATAAATCGGGCATCGGAGTGGTTATCAGAGATTGCTCAGGTTCGGTGTTGGCTTTTTGCTCCAAGAAAATACCACATGCTCTCACGGGTTCAGAGGCTGAAGCATTAGCAGCAGTCATGGCGTTGTCTTTCGCTACTGAGCTAGGCGTCAATAAAGCAGTTTTGGAAGGTGACTCAATGGAGGTTATCAAAGCACTCACTCAAACAGAGCGCACACTGTCTTCAATAGGACCTTGGATAGATGACTCAAAGGTACTAGCATCCGATTTTGTTCAATTACAATACTCTCATGTAAGAAGAGAATGTAATAAGCTTGTTCATAGTCTGGCTAGATATGCAGTTGACATACCAGACTTCCTTGTGTGGATGGAGGATGTTCCACCACAGTTTGCAGTTGTTTTACAGGCTGATTTAGCCAGTTTAATTTAAAGTATTTCGAGTTTTCACCCTCAAAAAAAAAAAAAAAAAAACACCTCTTGATGTTTTCAATAAAGACTTTCATGGTTTAAATCTCCCACCCCAATTATTGAATTTATTATTTTAAAATATATATATATACACAAACATATAAATATCATAGTGTCTTTTTTTTCTTTTTCTTTTTCTATTTTAGGGCAATTGCCTAGGATTAACCCGGCATTATCAGGTTGAGCTGACTCTTATAAGAGTAGGTACAAATTTGTAGGTTTTGCAATTCATTCATCACGGCAATTCATTCAATGCGACCAAATTCTAACAACTAAATAAGGTTGATTAAAAAAAAAAACTTGTCAAAAATCTGACATAAAACTATTTCTTAACTGGCACCTTACGAGGCCCGTTATCACTACCCATAATATAATACAATACTTTTATCACATCATAAAATAATTTATTTAATTTCTATAATATAAGTCTACTTTCATCTAAAAAAAATCTATTTACTTGGTTTTTAAATCCATATGAAGGATGGAAATGGCTTTCAGCCATTAACTGCTGGGTTTTGAAATAGGTTAGTTGTGATCAAATGCTTGAATAGAAAAGACAAAATATTTGCACTACTAACAACAATTTTTTATTTAGGAACCATTTTTCTGTGTGATAAAAATTTTATATAAACAATTATTTGATATAGAATAGTAGTCATATTAATAGAGAGTCGGGATATACAGACATTTATCATACATACATTCATCAGAACACCAGATTTGTAGCAAAGCTGTGACTTAAACATCCAACCTCGCCAATCTTCTCTTCAAAATCAATACACAGGTTCAGAGTTCGTTTCAGTGGGCAATGAACATGAACTTACAATCACCCATATAAGTAATTATTCAACTTAGGACACATTCCTTCAACTTCAAACTTGAAAGATTCTGCATGTGTTCAAAATTTCATCTAATCTTTTATATGCTCGTCATTTATGCAAAATAATATCTGATGGTGTTACTTTGATGCTCAACACTTCTCTAGTCAGGACAGTTCTACAAGGAAGGTACTTTACTGAGGCAAGAATGAACATGGATTTGTATCTCATTCACTGCTCTGTCTTGCCAAGTATCGCCTCCTCACTTTTCTGTTTCGTCTATCAATTTGGTTGCGGAAGTTAAACTAATCTTGTGGCAAGATTGATTATGTCAAGTTAACGTTGCAAACCATGACAAATTGTAAGTCTTGTTGTAAGACAGTAGTTTGGATCTTGCTAAATCTAGCTAGATTTAATCTAAGAAAGCCTGCCCGAAAATAAACTGTACAGCAAAATATGTCGATGATAGTGGCCCCAGCTAGTTCTAGAGCCTAGTAGCCACTATTCATTGTCCGGACCTTGTCAATTGGAGTTTCCAAAATTTGGTAGTGGGATTCTGCAGGTGAGGCAAATTTCTGCCTAT